>JAZBGX010001222.1:0-11704 GCA_037414775.1 Zonitis immaculata
TTTTAAGCTTCTAATTGAATTTCTAAAATAATAAAGTTACAGTTTCCAATTTGAACTGCAACAATTTCAAAATTCAATTTAATATTGGGAAATATCGTCGGGAATTATTTATCCGACAACATTACACTCTGTTACTATAAAACAAAGTTGTCTTGTTTCGTGACGATGCCCAATTTTATCGATTGTTGTCGATATTTCTGATATATTGCCAAGTTTTGCTCCAAATTCTCGATTTCCTACAAACATTCAGTTATTCCAGAGTCATACAGAAAATTGTATAAGCTCTCTGATTTGGTTATTGAATTTTTTTCTAGTAAATTATCCACAATTTTGGCAATTGTCCATTTCGCAATCGAATTCCGAAACTTTCACCGATATTAAATTTTTTCCTTGACTCTAATTTCAATATTTTTCTTTAAAAAAAAAACCAAGCAAAACGACGCTAACAGATGAATAATTTAAAAGCCTGAAAGACGAGTCCCGAGGGACAGGATTTGTTGAATCTTTTAAAATTTCTTCCCCACTCTCCAGAAAGTTTCTCTTTTCGATGAAAACCACAAGAGATCCATTGAAAATTCGATATATTTATAAAATCGAAAAATTCTATGAAAACATGTATTATTGGTTGCCTATAGCAACAATGAGGTTATGAAAAAAAGACAATTTATAAATTCAATTATTTATTAGAATAATAATTGGAAAATTGTAATTACATTCTACACATTTTAGAGTACCATTGTTTGCTTTGATAACAATTATTATTGGTGCAATGTGGACAGAAATTTAGAAATTTCTGACTAACAGCTATACGATTTTGTAAATGATTTCGAACAATATCACTTAACGCTTGTATAAATAGTGGATGATCATTAGGTGCTGGTACTCGCAAAATTTGTTCAACACCAATTTCATCAGCCAATTCCTTACAATATTCTATATCCAACTCATGTAATGTTTCAATATGTTCATTGACAAAAGCGATCGGTACAATAATGAAATGTTTCCGACCTTTGGCTACATAATCTTTGATTGCTTCATCAGTGAACGGTCCCAACCATGGTAATGGACCAACTTTCGATTGCCATACTAATTGATAAGGATTTTTCAAGTTCAATTCTCTCATAACTAGATTGACAGTAGCACCAACTTCGGATGGATAAGCATCGCCACGATTAACAGTTTTCAATGGCAATGAATGTGCCGAGAATAAAATCAATGTTTCATCGCGATATTTCGCATCAATTTTCTTCAATTCATTCAATATCAAATCAACAAAACATTTGATTAATAATGGATGTGTCGACCAGCGATCTATAACACTCAATTTAAAATTCAAATGTCTACCATTCAAATATTGATAGATTGCATTGAAACTAGAACCGGCTGTTGCACAACTATATTGTGGATATTGTGAAAATATCACAACATTATCGATATTATCGTTGATTATTTGATCGAAACAATCTTTCGTATATGGCTTAACATAACGGAAAGCTATATAATATTTATGTGGACCAGTTGATGGTGATGTTTCATCTAGAAGTTTACACATCAATTCACCTTGTCGTTGTGTCCATTTTAATATCGGCGAACCACCACCGATTTCCGTATACTTTTTCTGTACATCATTCGTACGCCGTTTAGCTATCCATGGACCTAAATAATTTTGTGCAAACGGTAATTGGATCATATCACGATCGGTCATTATTTCATATAAATATTTATAGACTTGATCGATAGTTTCAGGACCACCCATATTCAACATTACTATACCAGTTTTTGGTTGACTCGATTTTGTTGTTAAGCATCTCTTAAATAAATACGATTCATTAGAAATTTTCCTAAATAATTGCAATTTAGTTAGAAACATTATTTATTAGGAATTTGTAAATAGATAAATAAAAAATAAAAACAATAGACGACACCTAACCTCACTTTATAAACGTCAAATCAAAACCGATTGTCATCTACAGTCTAAAATCAATACACTCTAAAGCCGACCATACACCGCCAATTTCGCCCGATATATACGAGTGATGATCGAAAAGTCAGAAAACAAATTAAACATGGTACAGATTCCAGAGGGCTCACTATGATTTGCCAATGTAGTTCTTCTAATAATGATTAGCCGTCCAAGTTGCAAGGAAATCATCTAGAATATTCTACAATGCGATATTGTAAAATCCAGTAGTTCTATTGTTCTTCGACTTTACTCAATAGGCACCATTAAATATTCTCGAAGGCGTCTTACATCTCATTAGTTTCCATAGCCACATATATAATTCTTTCAATTTCGCTCCTTTAATTCTAATTTTACCATTAATCACGAAACTAGAGCAAAGTTCTATAGCCGGAACTTAGTTGCAAACTGTATAATTGTACGTCTTATGGAAGATCATAAATCTACATTTATTTATCTACTTTTTTTGTCTTTATGAAATTGCGTTTTACTCGAATCAAAACATTTCTATAAGATTCTCAATTATCTCAATTGGATTTTCGAATAATATAAATGAAAGTCATAAAAGAGAGAGAGAGAGAGAGAGAGAGATAATTGGCATAATATTCAATTCAAAGCTCGTAACAAAACACAAGAGCTTTGATTCAAATCCAGCATTCCCTTTCTAGTTTACATTAAAAGATGAAACTCGATTTAATAATATTCTCTTTATGGAACGAACAAAAGTTGTATTTGTCTTTCATTTCGTATGCAGAAAACGGTGGAGAATCGTACATTTTATCATAAAATATTTTATTATAGGGTCTTCGTTTAGTGATTGCTAATTTTTTTGTTTTTTTAGAGCCTCTAGAGGACAATTGGCCGCCAGACTGTAATAAATCAATCGAATTATCCCGCCAACAATCCAGGACAATTGTATCAAGTCCAGGTTTTCCACGACACTATCCCGATAATGCCGATTGTATAACACATATTATTGCACCGACTGGTTATCGATTAATTCTGGACTTTGAGGAATTAGTCTTGGAAAATGAACCATCGTAATCAAATCTTGTAATTGCATTATTATTAATTATAATTACTTTTTTTTTTTATACTCTAGATGTAGTTACGATTTTCTGGAAATCATCGAAAATACAATGAATTCGACAAAAAATACGAATAATACGGATCCAATAAAACGTTTATGCGGCGATTGGAGTACAAAATTGAAATTACTACGTTATGTTAGTAGAGGATCGAAAATTCAATTGCGATTTAGTTCGGATTATTCCCACCATTTCGGTGGTTATCGGGCACGTGTCACCATGGAAAATGGTAAATAATTGCTTTGATAAAAGGAAATTTAAATAATTTTGATTTTTATTTGAAAAATTCCAGCGAAACAATGTGCCGACGATCGTCTATTAATGTTCAATAATTCCTGTTATTTATTTGTAAGTTACCCAGAAGTGACATGGTCAACGGCCCAACAAATATGCCATGGTAAAAAAGCCCAACTATCATCGATATTAACATCTGATGAGGAGCATTTTATCAAAACAAATATACGAAAATCGCCGGATTATCGTACAAGTGCTCTATATTGGTTAGGTGGTCGTACTGATAATAATTTACAATTTCAATGGATCGATAATAATCCAATGGTTTATCATGGTTGGTTATCCGAAGAAAAATTCTACGAAAATACACGTAATGATGGTGATTATTATTGTTTGGGTCTAGAATGGTTACCATCGATTCAACCAATGGTACCAAGTGGTTTATATTGGACGTCACGGAAATGTAATACAATCGGTGGTTATATTTGTAAAAAACCGATACCACTATCCGGTAATGGTATTAATTTTAATAAAACTGTAAATGGTAGCGATGGTAGTTTAACAACACCCCATTATCCCGATAATTATTATAATAATATGGATTTTTCTGTCAAGATTCTAGCACCGGAACGGACACGAATCGTTATCAAATTCAATAAAATCGATATCGAGCCGCAATTGGAATGTTTATACGATTTTATCGAATTGAAGAGTTATAATTACGATGATAATGTTAAATTGTGCGGTAATCATGATGTTGATATGGACCGTTTCAATTTTATATCGATCAATAATATTGTTGAATTGCGATTCCATTCGGATTATTCGATAACATCGAGCGGTTTTTCATTGAAATGGCAGGCTGTCGATATATCAGCATGTCCAAGACAGACGTTAACATCGAAAGATGGCACCATTATCAGTCCGAATTATCCAGATTTTCTATTACCCAATTTAGATTGTATTTATACAATTATAGCACCAATAGGCAAACGGATATGGTTGGATTTCCAATATTACAACATTGAAAATACTAATGAATCAACAATATTAGAAATAAATCTAAATAAACATTCGCAATCATTTCAACCGTACAAAATTGAAAATCTATTAACTGATGGTAGTTTTCTGTCGTACAATGAACGTATTATGATCAAATTGCATACCGGTAATCGGCCGATTGGTAAAGGTTTCCGTGTCAATTACCGTATTGTTAATTCATTTCAAACAGAGAAAATTATCAATTTAGAACATAATACGACCGGATCAATTTTACATTTAAATTATCCGGACAATCCAGTGAACGATATCGATTTCGTACAACGTTTCATCGCACCAATCGGTCATATAATAACATTAGAACTATACCATCTGAAATTAACTGATAATAATGATTGTCCAAATAGTATCATTGAAATTAATGATAATTATTATAATGATACATCATGGAAATTATGTTCTGATTTGATGAATAATGATAATAAACAGGATGTGATTGTACCGATTATACCGATAACGATCAAATCATATTTCAATACGATTTATTTGAGACAGAAAAATTCGATGATCGGTAATTTTTTAAATGGTACATTACATGTACAATATGATCGTGAATTTAAAGCGAAATTATTGAATTATAAATTGGATTATCAAGTTGAATCGTGTCTACCGAATCCATGTCAAAATGGTGGGAAATGTGTGACGAAAAACGATCGGAAAATCTGCCGTTGTCTTGGACATTTCACAGGTAAAGTGCAAATAAATCGCCCGGCGCCTCCACCATTTTTCACCAAGAAAAATATTAAATTGCGAATATCTGATGATTTTTTGTTGTTTATCGAGTTTTTTTTTCAAAATTAAACAATCATTGGATATGTGAGTTTATGCGATAACCAATGAGATTTCTTTATTTGTTTAAACACAATATTGGGTTTTAATCGAGCAAAACAAATAACGATTTCCATTTGAGTGGAACAAATATGAAATATGGTGGATGCGCTAAATAGAAGTCGATATATTTATGAATTTTCTATAATTCGATGAATTTCCTATAGGTTTATTTTGTGCATTGACAAAATGCGAATTAGAACCGTGCATATTTGGTACATGCGAATTGACAAATACAAGTTATAAATGCCATTGTAAAAATGGTTATATCGGTCCGACATGTGAACAGAAACGTAAACCGTGCGCAAATAATCCATGCGAAAGTCGCGGTTCATGTATAGAACGTGGTGATAGTTTTCAATGTCGTTGTCATGCATGGTGGGAAGGTGCTAGATGTGAAAAACGTATGCTACATATACCATATAAACCATTAAGTGAACGTATGTTCCATGAACCGTTTTGGTTGGGTTTGATGACCGTATTTGTTGTTATGGCAATTATCGGTTTGGTATGGTGTGCTAAACGGCATTTTCCCGAAAAAATCGAGAAATTATTAGCCGAAGAAAATGAACGGAATAATCGTAGTATGAGTAAGTTTTCTATTATAAACAACTAATCGTATATTTTTATTATATTTATATATACATATATGTATATAATTGAGATGTTTTAGCGTTATCGTTGAGAAGTTCATCGGTACGTGAACAATTGGCAGCTGCTAGTGGTGTTGGTGGCGGTAGTGGTAGTAATACAGTGGCATTAACACCAAGTCCAGGACCAACAGCACCACGTTCATTATTTGGCCGTTTGGGTATCCGCAAGCCATCAATTCTCAGCCTGACCAGTCCACACGCCAGTTGTCATGTACAATCCACAGCTCGGACATTCAGTTTGGATGATTTACTAAAACCTCCCCCAAGACGTAAGGCCGATGTGCCTGTTTCTATACTTGATCAAATTACACTTTTAATTTTCTAATCACACTATTCTTCTATCTAAATTTTTGGCTCACTCTATTTTTCTATGTTTCTTTTTTCTGTTCTTGTAGCACAGAATGTATTGTCCTCTTATTTTCACCTTCACTATCTTGCGTGTGGCTGGGTAGGTTGCACTGTATCAATATTTTCCAAAATTATTATAAATAATTGTAAATAAAAGCACAACAACTAGCATCTGGTAGTATAAATTCAATGTAATATTGCTAGATGTAGATGAAATCTACAATATTCCATTGATATAGCTTCATACGAATTGTATGCCGTTTATTTATTGAGTTGGCATAAGAGTAATGGAACATTCGAAACTAAACGCCATCGGACTAAAACTTTTGAGTCTAAAATCGTGTTAAGCCCAGTCGGTGGAACAAGCTGAGTGAATGAAGTACCCCATTCCAGCCGAGTTTTTTCAGTAGACAACGAGAATTAGAAGCAACATGTGCTATCGTTCAGTGATGCATCTTGGCCTTTTCGTTTGGATATAGCAATAGCAAGTCGGTGTAAATCTCAGCGATGACGGTTTGCTTGTCTAGAAGAAGCTTCCGGAAGTATCCCAGGATATAAATGTGTTTGAAAATCTTTGCGATAGGAACGAAGAAGACGAGATGTGCCTCAGTCGGCAAATGGAGCGTACGCGTTACGAGATACATTCCAGAACGTTCTATAATGTTCTATTATTCTCTTGAAGTTAGATGTTCTGGAGTTTTTAGAATAAAAAAAAATGTTTCATTATTCATCAGCCAACTCAATAATTTATTTATTCTAAATTTGAATATTAACGATGTTTGTTTGTTTGTTTGTTTTTTTTTTTCTATAAAATTTAGGTACACCATCGCCTAAAAAGAAACGCAATAATTCAACACCGACGAAAAAGAATGCTGCTGAGAAAAAACAAATCCTACAACAATTAATATCCCCAAATAATAGTAAATTGAGCAGAAAAGTCAGTTTAGGGGAATTGATGTTATTAAGTGAATGTAACAGTAATAATAATAATAATAATAAAATAGATCAGAATCAAAATGACCAAATAATAATAAAAGAAACAAATTTCAATAATAATGATGATAATAATGATAGTAATGGTAAAGTTCAAGCAGCATTGAGTGATCCAAAATTGGAGAAAAAAGTAACATTCGCACGTTTATTGAATAAAGTTTCAGCTGAAATGAGTTCCAGTTCTGAAATGGAATTGGGTATAATGCAAACGAATCGATTAGGTTGTGTATTTGCTAGACCATCAAGTACACCACCATCACCAAATGTTGATGTACGATCACCAAATAGTACATCGAGCAATCAAGGTAGTGATTCATTCACTAGTTCCGATCTGGCTATACCGAATGCATTGAGTTCAAGTATTTCAGATCTATTCAACAATCGTAAAATGAATCGTAACAATAATAATGGTAAACAGAAACCATCTAGTGCCGATTCAATATTGGCAATGTTCCGTAATTTCTCATCAAGTTCAGCTGGTTTGAATTTGTCATCGTCATTATTGAAATTATCACCATCAACAACACCAACACCATCGAGTCCACAAGATGATTTCTTATTGGCCGATGATGATAATACATCAACATCATCAATACATACGCCAATATCATTTTCTAGTAGTAATGCACCGGAAAGTCCGATATTACATCGACAAAATCAATATACAATTGAAGTGCCCGTATTAGATCCATTAAATGCTCATAAATCGACAATTAACGGTAGTAATTTCTTACATCCACCGACAATTTTATTAGAAATACCGAGCACAATCAACAAGTGCCTTTCACCAATACGCGAAATGCCTACACCATTACCATCGCCAGCTTTAACGCCATTAATGCGACGTAACACAATAACATCATCGATCAATGATTCGGATTTGAGTGATGATAGAATATCAGTCGAATTACCAAATTCATCAACCAGTGATGATGATGATGATGATAGAAAAACACATCGTATACAAGATATTGTTGCTATTGATCCACAAGCTGAAGACGGTTTGATACTTGAAGAAGCTGCTGCTATGCAACAAAACAACAATCGAACAAAACATCGACCATCATTAACAATCCATACCGAACAACATCCATTGATTATACCAACATTAACTGTACAAACACCATCACCAACACGATTATTACCAGGATCACCACCACCACAACAACAACAAGAGAGTTGTTTCCAATTTCCAACACCGAAAACAACACGAAAACTTTATAAAGATTTCGATAAGCCGACTTCTTTAGATTTACCATCAGCACCACCAATGATAACAATAACGTGTAATATGAGCGAAACGGAATCTGATATTGAATCGATATCGCCAAATATCAAAACAACATCAAATTTAAATGTTATCAATAATACAACAATGTCGTATTTGAGTCCATTTTCGATAAGTTCACGTGGTGATCATACAGCATCTGAATCGAATTTGAGTTCGTCCGGTTATAGTTCGATGGCAAGTCCGGGACCATCTAGATGTGGCTCCAGTAATCCGTTATGTCCGTCAGAGATGGAGGATCAAGGACCGTCGGGTTCGGGTGGTGGATTGCATCGACGACCATCACCATCTATTCCGAAATCGAGTAATAATAATACTAATGATAATAATAATGATGGTAATAATAGTACGTCTGATCGGAATGATTCCGATCAGAGACGTGGCCGATCCGATTCGGAAACTCTATCCGATGATTTATTGATTGAATCGAATGATGAAGGTATCGGTACCGATCATATTGATGAGAAAATTGAAGATGGTGATGTGAAAAGTGCAAAAGAGCTAGAAAATTTTATGATTAATGAAAATGAAACTAATAAAACTTTGTTATTAGATATAACATTGGCTAAAAAAAATCTAGAAGATTGCTGTATTTTACCATTACCACCACCATCACCAACTACCATCAACAATAAGAATTCCTTACAATTACCATCAATTGTTGTACAATGTGATTCGAATAATAAAATCGAGAAACATTTAAGTCCGATGAGTTCGCGTAGTGAAAGTCCATTAAGTGATCGTACAATTGGTATCAATCAATTTTCATCACAATTCTATAATGTCCATAAAGATTTATTACCATTCACTGATTCGGATGGTTTATATGATTTTCCAAGTACAGATCGTATGAATATTGATTTACAACAACATAAGAAAATTGGACGGAAACGCGAGAAGAGATCGTTGAGAAATTGCAAAACACCGAGTCCAATTAAAACGAATTTACATAATCATCTGGATGTACCGAATAAAGATGGTTATTTCAAAGTACCACCACCACGCAAATTAAGTCCGAAACGACGATTGACGGCACGTACGCAAATAATAAGTTCATCATCTAGTTCGGATAGTTTGACATCATCTAAAGAAAATCGATTATCGTCAACACCTAGTCCAGAAACAATTCGATGGTCGTCACCGGTTGATTGGTTGAATGAGAAATGTCAAGATGATTGCCATGCAATTCCCGATGATGGATGTGAAGTAAGTTTTCTTTATTTATTCACAAGTTGGCCCAAAAGTAATAGACAGTTGAAAAGGGATATACAGACTGGTCCACCAGAGCGAGAGAGAGAGAGGTTGATAGGGAGAAAAAAAGACAGAAATAAAGATGGGAAAAGCGTGTGTGTGTGTGTGAGAGATAGAGAGCGATGTTGAGAGAAGGTAGAAGTGAGCGACTAGGTTGGACAGAGAGAAGAAAAGATATTGAGGAAGAATGAGTGTGAGGAAGATATGGATAAATAGAGAGTTATGAGGAGAGAGGGGGAAGAATATAGGGCGAGAGAGAGAGAGAGTGAGAAGGTTAAGGTGGGAAAAAAATAGGGAGAGAGAAAGATGTGTTGAAGGAGAACAGAATTGAGAGAGACAGTTGGGCAAATGCAGAGAGAGATAGTTGAATAGCGAGAGAAATAGAGAGATGAAGTGAAGCAATAAGAATGAGATAGACAGATGGAATTAGACGTAGATACATAGAGAGAGAGGGAGAGAGAGGAAAAGGTATGGAGATACGAAAAGCATTGACATAAAGAGAAAAACATTGAGAAAGCAATAGGAGCAGAGAGAGAGATTTATATGATAAAAAGGAAATCGGGAGAGATGGTTTGGCCGAGGGATAGAGCGAGAGATGATGAGTGAGTTTGAGAGCGAGTGGCGTTCAGAGAATATTCCAGATTTCTCGTCTTACTTTTCTGCTGTCACTGTTTTCTTTTTTTTTCTGAAACAACCCATATGTGTAGAAAAATTGTGGCTAAAAGAAAAACATCAATATTTGCTATTGATTTATAGGATGCCAATAGTGCTATGCTACCAAAACCTAGTGAGACGACCAAAAATCAAAAATTCAGCCGACTTAGAGCCATCAGCCATCAAATCAGGTAAACAATATTGTAACTAAAATGAAAGTTTCTATTGAAAAAGAAACGAAACCATCCTAAATCTAAAGTCCATAGATTGAGGTTATGTTTCATATAAATATGGAGTTTTCAAATCAATCATGTAAGACTTTGTTTTTTAATTTTTTTCAATTGATAGATTTCTGCGTCGATTAGAATTGAGTTTAAAACGACGCGAACGAACTATAAGTCCATCTGATAGTTTTGATGATAGTGGAGATGATTCGCCACGTGCCACATCACCATTATTACAACAACAACAGCAACAGCAACATGTAAGAAAAACTGAGATACGTAAAAGTAACAGTATAAGTAAATTACAAAATAGTCGTAAAGGTAACTATAAGAAAGGTGATTTCCTTTTGAAACAAGATGAATCGTCTTGGAAACGAGTTGTAATCACTGGCAATGGTTACTCAGATTAATTGATTAATTAACTGTCTTAAATAATAAATTAAGGAGTATTGTTTTTTGTTTTTATTGTTAAATTTTTGTTTTATTGTTGTACGAACAAAAGACCATTCTAAATAAAACATCGAACAATCATAAATATACAGCCTGACTCACGAATGATGTCTCTGACTCTATATAACTCTGGCTTTAGTGGACGAGATAAAAAACCGACTTGAGGATTCAAAGTGTGATACCTAAACAACATTTTGGCGTTACAACAATTCCTGTGAGAAATTATTATTTTTCTTAATGAGGGCATGTAGAAAAAATCAAAAAGAAACGTTTGAAATTTTCCAATTTTTTTCTAATATCAAGTAAACATTTAAAGTAATTGTTCAAAGTTTTACGATAATTACTACAACATATTCATCATTTGACAGCTGATATTTTTCGATTGGGGCCAGAGTTATAGACCAGAACCTCATTTGTGAGTCACACTGTACAATTTTATTCTTAGTTTCAATTGCTCAAAGTGCATTATTGAAAATTTCTTTGTGTTTTGTTTTGGTGTAAGTCAGGAATTGAAATTGCAATATACTTATATAAATTTTTTTTAAAAAAATAATGATAATTTACTTGAATTTTTGCATAAATTTGTAAATATTGTTGTCCAAAAAAAATTAATAATAATAATTAATAAGGAATCAAGCTTATCTCTTGTAAAATTATTACTAATAGAAATTAAT
>JAZBGX010001223.1:0-17084 GCA_037414775.1 Zonitis immaculata
GCGGCTCGCCAAAATTCATTGCATCCCCAAAGTGGCGCCCGCAAAGCGATAGATAGATGATTGGATTGTTGAATAACGGCGATATATGTTCCAAATAATTTATAATTTATTTTTTTTAAATAGAAATATTTATTGTTACATTAATTGTGAGATTAAATCAAATTGTATAACATCGGTTGGATTTTCTTAAATAAAATTTAATTTAAAATGAAATATTACACGAAAATATTTCAAAATTATACAAGATTTGTTTTTTCTCTCTTTTCACTATTTCATCTGTAATAGAATTTTTGAGAAAATATAATCGGGATACATTATTCCGAATATGAATAATAATTATCAATTGATGAATAAATCAAATTCCCGATTCCGATATTAAACAATTCCGTATTTGGTCGTATAAATAATAAAATATCGAATGCGCGGCCATACACATTTTATAAACGTTATTTATATTTGAATATGTGGAAAAATTGAATAAAAATGTCAACTTGGAAATTATGTTTTTTCCAAAATTATAAAGTTGTTAATTAAAATTCCTATGCTAATTAGTAAATTCAGAGGTCAAGGTTTAATTTTAAATTTTCTTTTCTTTTTAAATTATTTATTTATTTATTTATATTAAGAACTTGTTTTGGACACCTACATGTGTATTTATTTCATATTCAAATTTACACAATGACATTTATATAGTTTAGAATTTCGAAGTTTCTTTGATAAACTGTACTATATTATATATATGCTATATATTTTCCCTTCAACTGAAGCAAAACCTTTATAACTTTATGTAAAAAGGATTAATCAAAACAAAGATACTGTTTCTATGTTTGTTAATGTATAGTTTTAGTTGGAATGGAGCTTTGAAACCGGAATAAAAATTATTATTCCAACTTTGATATAATTCCATTGTCGGTTGTATAAGATAATTATTTTATCCAGTTTGTTGTATCGTGATATTGTGGTGTCATTAATTAATTAATTAATTAATCAATTAGTTAATTAATTAGAGAGTTGTTCATTTGAATTAATTATAATTATTATAGAGAAATTAGGAACAATATAAACGTTCTAATAATTACAATATCATGATGCACAAATATTTCATGTACCGGAATATAATTGCAATACACTTCATATTTTGCATTATTTTATAATAAATATAAAAGACAATTGGATATTTATAAATTCTGAGATTCTTATGTAATTGTTTCGAATAAAAAACAAAAAACAAAAACAAATGATAATTATTATTTTTCAATTGTTATGATGGCTAATATCCAACAACAAGTGAAAGTGTGTTAGTTTGACGCTTCTGAACTGAACTTTAAAAATATTTATAATATATATATATAGGTATAAACATGATTTTGTACAGATGATTAATCATTTGTGCTATGTTTATCTCTAGTCAATATTTTGATGATTATAAATTAATTAAGTATTATAAAAAATTCTTGTTTTAGATGAAGTGAATGGTTGTTGTATTTTATTTAAGATTTGTGTCAATATAATTTTTTGATAAATCCTCAATTTCTAGGTCTCTTGAATTATAACCGTCGATCAATTAGATTTGTTTGTTTGTTTGTTTCTTCTTTCAAGTTGAGCAATCGGATTTTCTGGGTTAATTGTAAATTAATTATTTTTCTTATGTTTTCGATGAAATTGTATTCGGAATTAAAATCGGGCTTATTGGATGAAAGTAAGAGTTGAAGAGAGAAAATATATATATTGCGAGGAGAAAGTAATAATTCGGGTAAAAAACAATTTACAAGGTCCGTTTTTGCTTTGATTTAATTGAATTTCGAAGGAAAATTTTGAAAGTTATTATTAACAAACAAAAAAATTCAGTTTTTATATACCTTCACTAATATTTTTGATTATTAAATTGTTCATTTGACGACATGAAATGCAACTGTTATCTAATAAATTTCAAGGTTGTTAGATTTCATTAGGCGGTTTTTCAACAAGTTCTTGGACAATTTTTTTCCACCTGCTATTATTATTCTAGAGAAAGCAACTGTACGACTTTAAATACAATCGAAATGAGTAAATTAATTTTGGATTTTCCCCACGAATTACTTACTTGTAATAAGAATATTGATGATTGAGAATAATGCAACAATTCGGCCGATTTTGGCCGCCATCATATTGTTGCTTAGATAAAACAATTAAGATAACAAACTGGCTCTATATTAATAACAACAACAACAACTTTGTCTTTCACTTAAATCTCTGGTAGTAAATGTTGTTGGTAACGTTACAAGAACTATCTATATAGTTTTATTAAATATGCCCCACCTTTCGACTTTTCAATTATTAGACTCCACCACATTAATTTCTATTTTATAATTGAAATTAATTATCGGATCGACGACTCTGTATGGATAAATTTTGAATTGGCGTTATTATCAATGAAAATTTGCCAATTTTTTTCATCTAAATTGTAACGTGAAAGTCGATCATCACTTTCTTTGCCATCGCCAATCAAGTTGATCGAATCGTATATATATTTTTTTTGTAAATTTATACAATTATTTTATTTGATAAAAAAATTATGGAAACATTTCCGTCTATTGTAAATTATAATAAAAAGCTTTTGAAAAAAAAAACTTCCATTTCTATGAATCAAGATTTAAGGATTATCTAGGAGAAATGTTCGTTTTCACTTTATCGTTATATGTAAAGGATAGAGTTGGACAGACACCAATTGCAATAAAATTCCGGATTTTCGTTCTATTTATATTTTATTCTATTCTCTCTAAACTTATATATATATATGGATATATTTAATTAATTGAATTCATGTTAGATGGTTAGAAACATCAAAATAGAGCTCCCAGTATTTATTTGTTGAACGGTTGGCGTATTTTTGGTTCAACAACATTTCAGGCCAGATGTTTGAGGAAAAGGGAATATTACTGTTATAGTCTTGGCATAAGGACGAATCGATTGGTGTTATCCTGTTGTTGTTGTTGTTGTTGGAACATTGCCATCAGTTGTTGAGAATTTTATGCAAATGCGATGTTATCTCCTTTATTATTATTCCAACGAATACAAGCATTATTTTTTTACTTATATTCGATTAATTCCGATAAATAATATAAGGTCGAATCGATCAATTTTTTTCTCTCCAATAGACGGTTAGTAAAGAAAAAGGTTCTAAAATGAATATTTCTAATTTTCATCGACCTCTATTCGGATTTTGGTTGTTTTCTCGAATATTTTTATTGTTCCGTCTATATAGTCTATGAGAAGGAGAAATGAATCTCCAACATTATTATTAATAATGATGATGGAAATGTAAGAAAACTTGCAATTGTGCGTGATTTTGCAACAATGATGCTAGTCATTTGTTCACAACTGGTTCACCTACTTCAACATTATAAGTGAGAGTTAAAAGTGTTTTTTTTGTTGTTGTTTTGTAGTAAAAAAAAAACAACAAGGATAGACTAAATCGAATAGGTCATATCCTTTGTGTTAAATTTCTCTCTAAAAAAAAAAAAAATTAAGTTGGTTGTTTGGATTAGTTGGTATATATATATATGTATATGGAAAATAAAATATGACCGAGTTGGATAGATAATTGTTGTAGTAGAGCATCGTGGAAATCCCTAGGCAACCATTTTTGGAAAGTTTTCTATAATAGTATAGATATACTCTATATGTATATAGAACTAACACAACAAAATTATTTAAATTTACGATTCTCGTGTTAAGAAGCCAAAGAAAATTGGTTTCGTTTATTAAACGAAAAGAGAAAAATATACGTACTTTTTTTTTTCTAATGACCGTTGTTCGTAAAGACCTAATTACTATTAATGTTTTAGTAGAACATATTATTATTATTATTATTATTTTACTCACACATAAAGGAACAATTGTGTTTTTGAGCTGTTTAATGAGACTCTTCTCGCTAGTTATTCTCCACCGTTTCAGCTATTTGAAATATAGAACACACAAAAAATGAATCATAGAGAAAAAGAGTGAGAATTTAGCATAATTAGTGCAAATGTGGATTTCTTTCATTCTTTTGATCTCTTTGAATATATTTTTGATTTAAAATTTTTATTTTTCCTTTTTTTTTTCTTCCTAGAAACTTACTTTGTCCCAACGTTATATTTAAAGCTGAAAGGATAGCGATTATAATTTTCTCGATAGAATTACTTATTGTTAGTAATGAATTTTTTGACCTATAAATAATAAAATATTCCAAGTATCGGAAAAAATCCCAAAAAATGGATAAAATGCTCAGATTGATGAAATACAGGCCTGTCTTGAAATTATCAAGGGGTGATGCTACACTCAAATATAATGTGCTGTTGAAGCAATGAGTTGCATGTGGTGGTCCGGTAAGCGGACAGATAATGTGGGACTTAAAAATTTACACTAATTACTACACCAATCTGCTGCCAATGTGCTCGGATGATCGATCAAGGTTGGTTGAGAGTGTTTGATAGTTTCTCGGCACTAATTTGCTTCATTCCGAGCAAATAACATATCATTGTCCAAAGTTCCAGATGGATACGATTTGGAGATATCGAAAGTACCGGATTTGAATTTCGACAAGTACCTTTCGCGTTTGTGATTGTCTATATTGCACTTGGATAAACAACTGTTGCGTCCCTTTGTCCTCTTTGTCACAACATTAGAGCCTCAACTGCTTATACATTGCGCTTAGAAGAAAAGCTGCTAGTGTTTGGATCGAAACTGTAGTTTCATTGAGCAAACCGGACTAGTGCGATCCGTTGCGTATTCATTTGTATGGAATTGCGTTATGCGAAGATAATTGGGTAACGCCAAAAAAAAAATGTTGATGGCGTCCTACTTTGCACAAAGATCACCTGCGTATGGTTCCTTCAGTTTTTGGGAATTCTATTTATTTTCCAATACACTATCTATATAATTTTCAATTATAGATAAGTCTGGCTTTTAGTCGTCAAACTCGTATTTCATTAGTAATTTGAGACTCATTTCGGCGTCATCCTCAATAAGGATCAAATATTATTTACGTTAAGTTAATAGAAGACTTGATTATTGAGCATATTATTGTTATGTAATTCAATAATTTTTCCACAGTATACTTTAGGGAATAAAACCCAATAGTAGATATTTTTTGATTAGTTGAGTACTTTTTTTTCTTGAAAAAAAACAAAAACAAAAAACGAATCACGGTGGATTGATATTTTTTAAATTTTGATTGAATTTCGATTCGAAGCTCAACTTTCGAGTAATACGATTACCAAAAATGTTGGTTCATTCTATTGACGATTCGCTTGATTGGTGTGTGAACAAAACTGGCCACCATAATATGCACAAAATTTTCGCATACAATAATGCGTTATTAATAAAACGGTAGCGCGTCTGGGAAAAGCGAGAAAACCAAATAATTTATAGCTCATTTATTAGAGAAAGAGGCAACTAAGGGCGGGAAAATCAATATTATAATGCCAACAACTTTAGCTATATAACATATATATAGAGGTCGCTACCATCCAACGAATATCCTTCCAAATCCACACTAAGAGTAACTTATTTCGTTGAAAGGATAACAAGAACGAAACTAGCCGATTATTATTTGGGTTTGTTGTTGGAAAATAACGAATATGCGCGCACCATATTAGATATTTGGGGTAAAATTCGTCGTTTTTCCAGTACTATTTGTTCGCATTAAGTTGGCTATCGTGCTGCTCCGAGGGTGGTTTTTTTTTTGTTTTGGCGTTAGAAACGAATATCGAATTTATAAAACTCGACAGAATTTGTCCAGGTAAGCTTAGGGTTGTATGGAATTAAAAAAAAAAAAGAAATGCACCATATCACGTCTACATCTGAGTAAATTGAGCACTTTATCCTTGTAGTTATTATTACCTATTGGAATTGATTTTTTTTTTGTAATTACAAATAAACAAAAAATAAATAAATTAGAGTCTTATTTATTTATAATTTTGCTAAATTTATTATTTAGAAGCTTTCCAAATAGAATATAGATGCTTGTTTGATATCGGAAAATTATTGTTAATATTTACAATTTGTCACTTTATCTATAGCCAAATTCCTTTTTTTTTTTATCACTATAACCGTCGATTTTCCATTGGCATAATAAAGATGAATGATTCCGGTATATAGAAAATTTTCCCCATCCTTTGATTGTAATCGATAATACTATAAAAATCCAATTACGATAAGAATAAATGATAAGAAACATGTGAATTTCGCGTGTGATTGATTCCATCATCAAAAAATAATATGACCCTCTAAAAATTATTCCACTCCCATTAAGATTTCCCATGTGGAATTGTCCACCTTTATCTCTCTTTATCAACAAAAATATATTGTTTTGTCTTGTTCTTTATTTTGAGTTAATCATAAAATTTTGTGTGGTTTGATTGGAAATTATATTTGGCGAACGGGTTTGATTTGTATCGAACCGAAAGGCAGGAAATTGGAAAATTGCCAAGAAAATTGAGAGAACTTTCCAAATCTCTCATCGCATATACATTCAAATTGAAATATTACAAGAGTACTTGTCGTTTTTATAATAATAGTTTTGTATGTTTATAAGTTTTTTTTTCCAAATTCAATTTTATGATCGTTTTTTTTTTCTGTTACTGACATGAAAAATTGATGAATTATATCGAAATATTGCTCGTTTCATGTGTTGTTGTTGTTGTTGTTGTTGTGTTTTTCTCTCTCTCTCTCTCTTTCTATATATTCTATGATAAATTGTATCAAAAAATTCCCAATCATACAAAAACAATCAATATGTTGGTTGATGTTTTCCAATTCCACCTTGAAAGTTGATGTAAGACGATTATTACAATTCTATGTTTTTTCCAGTTATAATAATTATCAATAATATTATTGTTAAATATGCGAGACAGGTTGTGAGTTGTGAGGGGCGCCGCCGTTCGAATCGATTTATGTACATATTTCTATCTATATAATGTTATGGAAAAGGTCGAATAATAATAATAATAATAATAAGAGACGCCCACTTCTAATGCCAATTAAAAATTATTTTTCGAAAAAACAAAAAGATATTCTAATTGGTTTGTTCTACGAGTAAACAATTCCTTATTATTATTATTATTATTATTGTTATTATAAAAGGATTAAATTTTGTTAATTTCTATTTAATAAAATAACAAGAACTTTTCTTATTATAACGAATATCCATATGGAACTAATTTAATTAACGACAAAGCCGATTATTTTCTATTACAATGAATAGATTTTGATCTTATGAAAGAAAATATTCTATCAATTTTCGTAAGTAATACAAATTTTTCGTTCATCTACTCACGACTTTATCAAAACAACAACAACAACAACAACAACAAAAATTCTATCTTGATCTTTAATTTCTTTGATATTCTACATAATCTCAATCCTTATCTTTTATATTCACACCAAATTTTTAGATTAGGATCTCATTTATTTAGTCATAAAGTATGGGTCCGTAAGAAGTCCAAATTTACATTCAATTGTGGCTATACATCAAATGCCAAATCGATATGCCGATCTTCCGGAATTATTGTTTTGATGCAAATTTAATTTGTTTTGCATTTGTACCTACAAGACGCCGAATGGAAATGTCGAATTCGGTTTTGTTTATTTGTAAATTACGAACTAAACTGTTTCAATATTTGTTGTTAAACTTAACTTTGAGGGTGTTTTTAACCAAGAATGAGGGTCAGGAAAATATATAGTGGTTTCGTATTTTTTTCCTATATTTCTACAGTAATCCAATCCGTGTCTAATGTAAAGAACGCATTTATACTATGGAATAATTCTTGTGTATTTCAAATTTATTACTCAGCTACCGGGAAGCTTCCAGTCAATCCGCAAATCGGACAAAGAGTCACGGCATATTTTGAAATATTCAACATTGAGTTGGCGAACTATACTATACAAACGGATATTGGCATTTTATCAATTTAATAAAAATTCATCCAATTTTCTAGTTTAAATTACGAACAAATTGTTCAAACACAGTTCTATGAATGTATCAAAATAAATTCCGCATACAGTATGTTCCACGGCAAATGGTCCATGTTGCTTACATCGGCGGAATTTTTGAAGCGCTGTCTACTAATAAGCTGTCTGTGGATATAATTAATATAAATATTCCAATCAGTCCCAAATGTTGTTGTTTTATTTGTACCAATAACAGTTATCAGACGATTGGTAGAGAGGAGCATCATGAATTTTGTTTGTTGTTGGTATAAGCAACATGGAGTATTTGTTGTGTAACGTGCTATAATTCTGTGAATTCATCTATTTATTATTTGGGGTTTGATTTATGGAAACTACTTTGATAATTTATGGTTTTGGCAAAAGTTCGATTTAGTTTTTGTCATTTTTTCTTATTACAAGGGTTTGAAATTTATTTTATTTGTTCGAATTTTTTGATACAATGCCAAAATTTGTATAGGATGGTATTATCAGGATCACCTTAAAATCATTATTGTTTTAAATTGATACTTGAAATTTTCCAAATTTCAAACAATAAACAAACAACAATACGGAATAACGTACAGTTGGTAGTCTATACGGAACTAATACATATTGGCATATTTACGATTTCTATCAAAACACTATATAGAGAGTTATCTAACCTATAATAGTTGAGTTACGAGAAAAGTGCAAATAAATTCAATTAGTCATTTATCCAATGAATAACACAAGGGTAATAAATATTATTGTTATTATAATTTTTTTTGTACAGTTCAACAAATTCATTTCCATCCTACCAGTATTATCATCTTTTTTCTGTTTTGTTTGCTATTTTATATTGATAATCAATTTCCGGTACGTCAATATCAGGTATTCGTGTAATTTTCTAATAATAAACGGTATGCAACCAAATAAACGTTTCACATTTTTTTTAAGGAGCTATATAATTGGTGGATGCGCTTTTAATACCCTAAACTAAATAAATTAATTTATTTACAGCAAATTCAACACAATACTATCTAAAACAAAATAAAATGTAAAATTTCGAATAGCAAAATGGCAATTATTCACAGTTTTGCTTTTAGAACGCGACAATAGACGATTTTAGTTTGAAATTCAGATACAATTGTTGTTATTATAACAACAAAATTTAACTTTTATCAAAACAAAAAAAAAAAAGAAAGAAAAGAAAGAGTAATATTAATAAATTTGATATGTAAATTATTTTTATTTTTTGATTAGTTCAACAATTATTAAGCATATTCGAACAATGAATCATTGGGGCCCATGTAATTATCAACAAATTGCGTGGTGTTGGTTGAATTTCTCTATCAAGTAGTAGTGAAGTTGTCACGAAATATTGTGATAATTGTCGTGATAGAAAAAGAAAGAGAGTGTTTTAGTGAATTCTATTATTTATCATAAAAATGATTTTTATCAATTAGAATTCGTAATTGAAAAATAGTGAGTAACATTATTGGAGAAAAGAAAAATTATATATTTAGTTTTATTGATATGTTTGTTGTTATTTAATAGTTTGATGGTAGGTAACTCAACTGTAATCGCGTGATCGATTCAATATCACCCTCTACCCCATTTTATTGACAAATCAAGCATTAAATAATAAATAGGAATCATATCCAATTAGAATAATTGAACGGTAGTGTTTTTAATAGCAAGTCAAGGCTATAATCTATAAATTACACTATACCTTCATAATATATATATACACATCATCTTTTAAATTTTTTATTATTCAATAAGTAAATAATTCATATGTGGGTGGTTTGATAAATTCCAATGGAATCGATTTTGGTAACCAATTCCGGTGATATTATATGGTTTTTTATTCGAGTGTCGTACATTCCTCTCAAGACATAGTTATGTTTATATGTATTGGGTGACAAAAGGCCCAATTGCCATTAAAATTGAGCTTATGGATTGGTAGATGAATATAAAAAAGTGTCTGGTGATAGGAGGTTTCATTATATTTTGGGGATAAGAAAAAAAAAAATTTGATATCTGTATGTATTATGGTGGATGCGCCGGGTGTACAGTGGGAATTTTTGTGAATTCTTCAGCAATATTTCATGATTTAGCAGAATTTCAATATCTAGTTGGTATGATTTCTTCGATTTGAGAAATTGCTGTTACGTTGCAATTTTATAAATTCACAGTTTCAGTTTTTTTTTCAACGTAAGTTCGACGTGATGAGCTGGAAAATCACTAATTTATAAGATTTGACCTTTGACAAGAAAATATGGTGTAATAATAATTTTTCTGAAATATCAGTCTATGTAAATTTATTTTAATAAGTTGGATGTTTTTTTTCCAAAGTTTTTCAATTCAAATTTTCTTGTTTTCCATTGAAGTTTCATTGCTAAATTTAGTATGTTCTTAGAATGTTTTAAGTAGAATCTTAATATTCTATAGACACAATTCGTGATTTAGTTCGATTCGCAACACTGATTTCCAATTAGATTTTTTAGCAACAACTCTCTACTATCCAGATTTACAAAAATATTTTAATCTACGATTTTAACTATATTTACCATTCCATAATTTTCTAAGATGATTAAATTATTTCTGTTGGAAAATGTGTTCGTTCTTCATTGAAAATAAATTTGAAATAAACAATCTTCCCGATTCTCGCTATATATACGAGTAATATGGTTGTTATTTTTTCTCTCTCCCTATTTCCCAAAACAATTATTTCAATTATTTCGAACTTTCCCTTTTAGACATATTGAATATATAATGGCATTATGTAGCTATATAAGCTTATTTGTGTTTTGTATATCGGCAAATTGCACATTTCACAATAATGAAAACGACATACTATAGTCTCTATATATATTATTATTATTATTATAAATTGATTGTTACAAATAACGGATTATGGAATTGTGGCTATTATATATTTCTTTATATACCTATGTTTTGTTTATATACTTTGATGTTTTCGCATATTTGAAATATGGCAAGCGTTCGATCTCTTCTCAATTAAATTTTCACGATATTTTGCCAGAAAGATAAATATCAAAAATAAATAATTGCTTTATAACTCGCATAATACGTAATTTATCTTCCTTTTGTGAAATATGATGTTCAGATTTTTGTTTATTATTATAAGCAAAAGTTTTTTTAATAAGGCAGAGTTAATTTATTAAATTCTTATAAAGTGAAATATATACGTACATTTTCAAGTTGCAATTATCTTGTTCGTTATAGACGTAAATAGATGACGGAAGTGATTAGGCAAATTGATTACGGTACAGTCAACTCTTTCAACTCTAGATTTTAACTTGAATTTATAATAGCAGAGTTGAGGCAGGCGAAAAAAAAAAAAAAAATTGGATTCATTTCCGACAGTTGACGTTACATGATAAAAGCTACTTTCGAATAATTATGAAAGTTCCCCAATTTTTTTTTTTTGATATTATTTATTTTTGGTAACATGTCTATTAAAAAAAAAATGAGCAGCGGTGGAAAAAGAAACTAATTAATTTCGAATATAACGGACATAATTATAGCAGAATCTTGGAATTTAATAAATTATGATGGAAAGTTGAACGGAAAATCCTGTCTTGACTTTTACTACCAATTTTCAACATTAATTCTTCTTTTTGGAAGTCTCGTTTAATATTTAAAAAATTAATTTGTTGTATTTTTTTTTTTTTTTATATAAAATTGACAACAACAAAATCATCTATCGTTGATATTATTGATTAGAGTAAATTGAAAATTGTCGACAATATTGATAAGTAATGGAAAGGGGGGGGGGGTAGAGAGATGTAATGAAGAGGTGTGTTTAATTTTACAGAAATGTATATACGGTGATATTTATGAAAATGACATGAATACAATCGTGATGTTGGAAAAGAAACAAAAGAAAATTTATATACGTAACAATAGACTGTAGAAATTGAAAAGAATGTTATAGAAATAGAATGCCTAATAAATTAACATGAAAATATTATGCATAGAAATTGAAATAAATTCCCTAAATGTTTGTTGTATTTGGAATTAAGAACAACACACAACACAATGGATTTTAATCGGAACAATACAATAAACTTTTCGGTTTTTTCATCTTCTTCTATAATTTGTTTTGTTGAGTTATTTAAATGGAAAAAAAAGAAGAAAAATAACGCCCATCGATTTTTCCTTATGCTTCCAACATTCTATATAGTCGTCGTATAATTTAATAAAGCTTCTATCAGTTTTTTTTTTTTTTTCATTCGAGTATTCAAAGATTTCACTTCTTTCTCAATAATTCATTCAACCCTTCATTTCCTTTTTGATATTTCCATTGGAAATATCTTCTCCAAATAATAATAATAATATGTTGTATGGTATATTAATAGATTTTCCTTTGAAATTATTGAAATAACTGGACTGGATGAAATTATTGGAGCGCTTAAAAATCAATTAACAACAGTTTCATATATAAATTTTTATGTACGCTTGATTCATTCCATCATCATTGGAATTTGAAATTTAAACTTTTACTCTTTTATTATAAAATTTAATTAATTCGAATTTTCATGCCACAAAACGGACATTACCTACCGTTTTTTTTTTTTTTTTAAGATGGCCAGTTTGTAATTTTAAAGCCCATATTGTAATACAAATACTTAATGGTTTCGATTTTCTGATAATATTCGCAAATTTAATGAACAGAATGTTTAAAGATGATTAATAGAAATATAGACTCAAGAATTATTGATGGAAAATCAATTCTGATTAAATATTTCGTCTTTGATTTAGTAAAATTGAAGTTATTTGAATAATTTCGAAATTTAAATTACTTTTTCACCAAGTTTGTTTTAATTAAGCAAAACCTAAAAACAATAAGAGAGAGGGGGAGAGAGAGAGAGAGAGAAAGAGAAAGAAAGGAAGAGAGAAAGAAATTGTGTTCAATATTACGCAATACTTTTCATTTAGAAAATAATTAGCGAACATTGAAATATTCGAAAATTTTGGTGGATGCGCCGGGTAATTTATGTATTTCGAAAAAATTGGTTTTGTTAATGAATTTCTCGATTTTATTATTTTGCCAAAGTCTAAATTTGCCACAATCATTAGAATTGCTGACTCAATCCATAGTCAAACTTGAATTTTTGCTTATTATTGCCGTTTTTTCTATTTTCCGGTCAATAATTGTCGTGCGATAGAATTGAGAATTTGACCTCAATTCAAGAGCATTTTTATACGATTATATTGATCGAACTGTACTGTTTAGAAATCTATTTGTTGTCGATCATAATTCAAGGTAGCTTTTTTTTTTTTTACTCTAGAGTCTATAAAATATGAAATTGCCCAATATATTTTTGGTGTAATTCTATTTTCTTTAGAACCCGAAGTCTCTGTCTTGTCACAATAGTATCAAGATTTTTTTCTATTTCCACTATAGCATTTCTATTGTTGATGAATTTTATTTTCCGGCGTTTCGAAAAGTTCAAACTCACTGGAAACTTTAATTTATAATTTTATGAGGAGTGCAATTTTTATATTTCTAGTTAAACTTTACGCAGTGTTACATTCAAAGTTTGTACTGAAACTTTCTTGATTTGTTTATCCTATAATTTACAATGTTTGTAGAATATTTAGCTGATATTCAAATATGTTGTTGTGTGTTCTTTATCTGATAAAGTATTTTGCTATATGCGCCAAGCATCTATAGCAACTTAAAATAATAATCGACTCAATTATTTATCCAAGAATGTGCCGAGCCGTGGATTTGTTGAACTTATTGATCTTGTTGATCAGCAAACGAAAGTTACATACAAGTATTTTTCTTTATCTCATAACTTTTCAGCTGCAATATAAATTTTTCTTTATTTAGCACAATTGTATAGCTTGCGGCCGTATTTGTTTCTATATCAACATTTTCCCAAAGATTATTGATTTATTTATTTACTTGTTGGTCGAAATTGTAAATTTCTATTATTTCTGAATATAGTTTTACAAATTAAGTTTGGGTTTCTTGTTTTCGTATGAATTCCGTGAAAACTTTGAACTTTATTTTTATTCTAATACAATTAGTCAAATTATGTGACGTTGGAAATTTGTTAAAATTTAAATACTTGAAAATGATACCGACGAGAATTGTCAACATGGCGCCACGCCACATTGGTTGTGGATATCATCACGCTCGATCTTACTGTCTTCATAAAGACGACAAGTTAAACAAAACTTACTTTGTGAAACTTGGTATCATCAAAATTACAAGTACAATCCGGATATGCTAATTTCGACCATATACAACTTCTTTAACTAGTTTGTATCAATTTCAAACACACAAAAAGGAAATTATTGTTATTTTTTCCTTCTTTCTTATTCTTATTTGATTACGGAAATAATGAAACTTTGAGTTGAAATTAATAGTAAACCATAGAATAGAAGGTCGCTTGAATATTCTCAAAATCATATGCAGATAAACTTAGTTAGTACTGATCGTGGTATTTTTTAATCAAAAAACAGTCTATTTCGAACATAATCGTGACCATCAGTTAACCAAAAATCAAGTTCATCGCTCATACCAATCTTATTTCCTAAATTGAAATAGATTTTAAAAAAAATCGCCCGGCGCATCCACCATTTTTCAAACGCCAAACTCAAATGTTGTAATTCTCTTTTCTATTTTTTAAAAGCTCATTCATTTTTTTTTCTGGCGAATATCCTGAAACTAACTAATCATTTGGAAATGCAATTAATTGTTTATCACAGCCAGATTCGTTCACTGTTTATTGTGATTCATCTAATTTTTGTAATAATTGTAAATTCGAGAATAGCCAATTCAATTCACTACGGGAAAATTGTATTAATTAATTACAAAATAGGTAATTACAGCTATGTGCCATGTACAATCACAATTATTAGAATTCTATACGATTTTAATTATAATGTAATATTTCGAATAATTTAGTGTTGATTAAACTTGTTAAAAGTATGTTAGTTTTGAGAATATACCTATATCTAGGCTACATCGAACTTTATATTATTAGGTTGTTAACCACAACATGTATGTGTATACACTCAACTTTCAGCGGTTTGTGGGTAGAACCTATCGCGTCATTAAAGTCCTTTAAATTGTCTATTTGCACATACATATACAAATAAGCAATCCATTCAGAAAGTTATCCTACACTGATTTTTTATACGAAACAAAAAAAAAAGCGTTTATTTCGTTCTCAACATAACCCCCATTTTCGTTGAATATAAATTTTTTTGTGCTCGCCAAGTCGCTGGAACGACTTGGAGAACTTCTCTTCTAGTTACATTCGTTTGAATCTCATCAACATCTTCAACACATTTCTACGACCTAGCAATTTTAGGAAATGAAAAAACTGTAGCGTAGCCAGATCTTTGTAAAATGTTGCGTTCACTGTTCGACCAAGGGGACATAGATTCGTTATTAATAATCCCGCAAAAATAAAATGCGTATCTATTGTTTCGTGGTTGTGGACATTGTCGCTCAAACTTTGAAATTGTAACTGTCGTTGGCTAAAAGATGGTACCTTATGTAATTAGAATAACACAAGTAATTAAGTTTTATAAAGAATTAATCTTGGAATGTTTCAAATATTTGAGATGAATTTTCGTGAATATTTATCGGACTATAAACAATTCTTATTTCAATCAGAATTTCGATAAATACCGAAACTCTTATCTAAAATTGAATCAGCCTCAAATACAAAAATGTAAAGATTCTTTTTCTATTCATCAATTGGGTAGTTATATCTATAGAATTGATAACATTCAAAGAGCTTATTCAGTCTATCGTAATTTTTAGGATTTTGTTGAGTAAATAAGTGGATAAGAAGCTCGAAATCTATAAACAACTGTAATAAATAATTTCAATTTTACATCAACAATTAGTCTTGATGTATCGAGGGATCCATCAGTTATATTTTGTGGCAATAAAATTTAACTCATGATTATCTACTACAAGTACTGTTTAGCTTCAAATAAAAGAAAAATTCTACGATTTTGATTTAGCTTTAGTTTATTAGAGTAGAAATGTCTCTGTTATAACAATTTAATGTCGGTAGATTCTCGTTTCCAACACTTCAAAAAGAAGAATTGTATTGGAATAGAAAATCTTGTAGTTCCATACATTCGACTGATATAACTTATAAATATTCTAAGAATAACCAATAGTAACAACAACAATAATATTGAAACTTGATAAAACTCAACTAAGTATTGAAGTTTATGTTTACAGAATTTTATTCTATTTCGAAGATTTCTTTATTTTCTATTTTAGTTGTTCTCGCATGCTTTTTGGGTTCGTTGTCGTTTTATTAGATGATAATACCCGAGCAACTTGACAGTTGTTTAGAAGAACTATTTCCATTTATTTCCAAGTCTTTTCATATAATTCCAAATAGCATTATTATTATTATTATATACCTACGTATACTTATGTGTTTGTGGGATCCCTTTATGGACTATAGTTGCTTTGTAATAATACGAGCTTTATCAGTTTCCCGTTTCTGACAACATTTCACCCTATCTTAAATAACATACATACATATATTTATTTATATAGCTGTTTCACATTTTTATCATTATTATTTGAATTGACTAACTTGTATATTTTATTGTTTCAGTTGGATCTATAACAGAAGATTTTTATATAAATAGTCAAGTGGTAAGTTATTATTTGTTTTTGACTAAAGATCCTGGCGCCGCCACCATTTTGCCCGTTCATATATGTTGTATATATGTGTGCGTGTGACTTTTGATGTTCCAAATTATATGAACAATAACTTGTTTAAAAAAAACAAATTATCACAATATTACTCTCTCAATTTCCATATAAACAATTTTCAAATTTAATATTACAGTTGTTTTTCAATTTGTATAAATAATTTAATAAAATTTCAATAAACAATCTAGATTATATTGTTGGGGAAATTCGCTTTGACATCGGTTATTCGATAAATTTGGGTCGTTCATATTTGACTATCGTATATATTTATATATTCACATTTATTCACTTGTTATAAAGAGTCTATATATAGTAATTGAGTATTTTGAGCTTGTATCCAATTAGCGATTGTGTTGAATTACATCAAAAGACAGGTTGTTCAAAATAGACATAAAACAATACCAATATATAT
>JAZBGX010001224.1:7279-20134 GCA_037414775.1 Zonitis immaculata
ATTAATACTTATTCGGAATTGATTAGAGAAAAATCATAATTGTTGTTCCAAAGTTCAAAGAAACTTATAACCATCTGGAAATAAAAGATGAGATATCGATTGAAAGTCTCTGTATATAAATGCATTAAGCAACGTCCTACGAATACAAATTACTTTCTAATTAACATATCTATTGTTGTTGTTGTTTTTTTTAAATTGTAGTTTCTTAAAAAATTTCCTAAAAATGTTTTTCTTAATATTTGGAAAATTTGTTTACGAAACAACAAAAATTTTTATAAAATAATTTTATAACAGTTCATTGACCATATACTGTTCATTGTCTAATCTACCGTTGAAATCTTTCAAGAAACAACAGAAATTGTGTTCGAAATTTCCACCGCAATCCCGCAATTATATTGCAACATATATATCTTATCAATAAATAAATAAAGTTACCATATTGCGACGTGTAACTTTCTTATCGTTGACGCCCTTTACATTGATCGCAATTGAAAAAAAAAAAAAAAATTTCACTTACACTAATCCGGTAATTACCATTTTCGTCGTGTTTTCCATTAAAAGAAAATCTTGTTGTTGTTGTTGTTGCGACTTTTACCGACAAATAGCCGCACTAATATTCAATTGCACTTCAATTATAATTATAGAAAAACAAAAAAAAATACTAGCACTATAGGCTCTAATTGAAGCACTTTTATTTTGTTGGATTGTTCAACATGCACCACATGCCAACTAAAATTTAATTCAAACACATAGCCTGTCTCTCTGCAGAACTGTATTTGTTGTCAGGGCAACTTTCGCTGTTGAGGCCCCGAGTAACCTGCAATATAACGTTAAGCTGACTTTTATATCTGTACGGATACGTCCCTGGGCATCTTCGAGGACATATATTCATTATAAATATATACTCGATATAAATCTTCATCTGGTTGTATTGATGGAGGGACTCAATATGATTTTGTAAATTTGGGGAAAAACTACTTAACGATGATTATTAATGATGTACAACTTAATGGAAACATTTTTTTCTTAATTATTATTATATAATTTATATGAAGATGAAAAATTCTTGTTAAAGTTGATAACCTTTTGTATCTTTACAAAATTTATTGAGAAATCTGTATATACAATAAATTATTGATTGGGTTAGTTTTTGGTGCGCCAAAATTGTACGTCCTGCGTTTGATAACGGTTCATCCTATTGGTCAAAAAAAGGATATCCGACAGTTATTATTTATACAAAACGGCTCCTTTTTTAGGTATCGTTTTGTTCGAATAACTGTCGATATAGGTGGAGAAGTTTTGGTGAATTTATAGGTCAAACTGTATAGTATTTTGGCGTTTTTCCAGTTAAAATATAATATTTCATAATTAAATTTATATATTATTATAGAGAGGGGTTTTTTCTTCTCAAAATGTTCATTGGAAACAACCTACTTGTTTATCCCAAATCACTCTCACTGAATCTCTAAGTTTATCTATTTTATTGAGAATTTCGAAATTTGAAATAGTCTTCTTGATCCTTTTGTAATTAATTCAAGAAACTAAGGCTCACCATACACCATAATTCTTTTCTAATTTGAAGCACAACAGTATTATGAACTGGCCTTTATTTTCATATTTATGGGGCTTTTATTTTAGGAAAATCAAGATATTTTCAAATTTTGGAAAGTTGTTACAATTTCAGCTCTTCAACAACGGGAATTCATTAATTTTGACTGACTATTTTGGGATCGTTGGCCATATATGTGTGTGTGTGTGTATATATATAGGTATTCAATTAAATTTCCTTTGCCGTACGATAATTCTCGAACAAAAGCCGGAAAATTAATTCAAACTTGGGTCTGCTCAAATTTGGAAAATAATCGACCAAGTGCGATATCTTTTGGACAAAACAATCAATTTGGACGTCCAATACAGGGATTTTAAGAGTTCATCGAGACTTAGATCTGCTCAGATTTGGACGGAGAGGATCCGACAAGTACTTTCGATATTACTAGAAAAAGAATATTTGTAGTAAAAATTGTTGGTCGTACGATATCTTTCAGATAAAACAATCAATTTGGACGTTCAAATTTTGGAAATGATCTGACAAGTTGTTATTATAAAAAAATAATAGTCGTAGTAATCTTAGACCTCTTCAGATTTTGAATTGCGATCGGTTGTTACAGTTACAGATTTGCGAGCGTTTCCAACACATAGCGAGAAGCTTTAAGGGTTGTCCACAGGATCAAACGATTTCCACATTCTATTTTAAAGAAAATTCGCAAAAGCTAATTTGATTCTGAAAATAATTCATAATATGAAAAATTTATACTTGATGCAATTTCAAACTATTCTCAATAATAATAATAAAATTAACAATAAATTAGACAGATAATCCATAATAACTTATTAAACTCGTAAAATCACAAATTGCAAAGTAAAAAAAACCAAACCTTCCTGCTTATCTATAGAGAGTGAAAGATTGGACTTGACTTGAATGATTTCATTTGGAAAAACACAAGAATCGTAACGAAATTTTCATAGAAATCAACTATAAAGACTAGATCAAGGTCTATTATTAGTAATAAATCTATGTTTATAAGAAATTAATAAATTGAAAATAACACCTAATTCTTCATTTAGAATCCTAATACTTGGATGTAGTGAGTTTTTTTTGTTGAATATTAATATCAAAGTTCATAATAAATTTAACAAATAACTAACATAAATAACCAACAACAACAAATAATAATTATAATAAAATTTATGAAGAAGAAGTCCGACATTGTGACTCCAATACAAAAATTGTAAATGTAAAACGTGTATGGAATTTCATCGATATATGTATATAGGAGTTGAGAATGTGAAAATGGAGACGTCTCTTTAATTCGATATTTTTCCAATTAAATCAAAACAAAAACACAAAATTTAAATATACAACAGCAAAACCGCATATTCACCTTACCCTAAGAGCGTATAGAGAAGAAAAACGCTTATTTTCTTTTGTGATTCAATTGAAAAATTATTGTGCGCCACATTTGGAAAGCTTCTTGTCTGATCGTCAAGGTCGCCATGTTCACTTTCTTTCTTTTAGATTCTTCGAAATACTAATAATGTAAAATTGGTGAAAATTGGTATAGGAAGCTACTCGTAAGCCTTCAATTGCTGGCTCAACTTTGAACTTTATTTGAATAAATTTGTAATTTTTTTTGTGCAATAATTTTTTAAATTACTATCGTACTTGAAAAAATACGTAGAGAAAGAGAAGAAAAAACCTGGGTTGGTTTATTTAGTAAAAGAATAAATTGAATCGAATCTATGGGTGTGACGACGACGCCATTGCATTCGCTATATAGTCAATTTTGTAAAAATTCTCTAAAGAATTCATGTAAATTCTTGGTCGCGAATTCCCTAATCGAGATCGTAAAAATATTTGGAATAATTATGATATTTATGGAAACTTTCTATTTTTTCCCCGGAATTTTTCTTGACTGCCCCTCCACCAAAATAACTGCTTTTTTTCCTAAAATAAAATAAATATTCAAACTCATATTTCTTGTTGTTCAACTTACGAAAAATTCCAGACTTGTATTTTTATTCCTATTTTTAGTCGAAACATTTGTTATTATTATTATTATTGAAGAAAATTTATATGGGAGAGGCATTCAACTTTTCAAGGTACGTATACCTGATATGCCCGGTTCCGTCCAAGTATTTGTCGATTTTTTTTATATTATTATTCTTTTCGAAGATATACTTTGAATATTCGGGGCCCGATGATGAAGTTTCTTCAATCTTTATACTTTCTATCATTTGCATATATGATCCCCTTCACTTTCGTATACAGTCCTCTCCAATCATCCAATACAAATCAAATATGCAAATACGACCATTTATTATATACGGAATTTTATTGTACAGCTATTGTAGGTGTGGAGAATGTCTTTGTCATCAACAATAAACAAAAACAATTTACAAAAAACTCGATAAATAAAAAATATATATATATTTAGAAAATTCCAAAACTATTTTTCACCGAAATTAATTCAAAAAAAAAAAAACAAAATTAAGAAATACACATTGAAGATGCCCTGTTTGACATTTAATTAACATTTAATCGAAAATTTTGCCATTTATTATTCATTTCTAAAAAGCAAGAATAATAAGAAGAAAAAACGGATCAACAACAACAAGGCCAGCAACGTTTTCACAAATTACGATAAACATCGACTAGATGGAGGATTGTGAAATGCTCTATCGACAGATCTTGATAATTTAGCATTATTAGTGTTGATGAGAAATTCTTTAATATACAATTTATTGAATAATAATAAAATTTGTGCAGTTCAAGTCACTATAGGGCGACTATAATTGTCTCGGCTTGTGTATTATTGGTTGCATAAATCAAGGCGTTTCTTATTTTATTATTTATTGTCTTTATTTACAAATTGTTATTTTTTTATAATTAAAACAAAACTACAACTATTTTAATTATTAAAATCTTATTTATTAAATATAATAATTTTGTAAATGTGAACGTTGATAAATCAAACTATCTATAATTTTATTTTGTTTCACTTTCTACCACTGAATCGTCGTCCGGTCCTTGCTGGAGCCGATGTTGATGGTTGTTCTTCATTTGTAGCATCATTATTTTTACTATTGAATCGTCGTCGGCCGTTTGTTTGGTTATTTTTGCTTGTTGATTTCGGTGCTGGTTCATTTTGTGGAGCCGGTGCCGATTCTTCAGCTTCACTAGCATTATGCGTCACTTTCTGTTTATCTTTCAAATAAAATAAAAATTAATCGAATATAAAATGGATATTATATTTAATCGTAATTAGTGAATTACTATTAACAGCTTGTTCACGGCGTCGTTTCAATGTTGCCAATAAATCGTCGTTACTACGGAATGGACGGACAATGCCGCTTTTCAAGAACTTCTTCGGTGCTTCAGTTGATGTAACGACCGGCTCAATTGGTGCCTCATCTTCAACTTCATCCGCAACCTCCTCAACAACCTCCTCCTTAAATCGAAATTGTATTAATTTTATTTTATTTTTTTTTTAATTAAATATTCGATATATTAATAACTATGTATGTACTTTAGTTGGTTTTGGTGGAGGAGCCGCTGTTGTCGATGATGCCGGTTTGTTGTTGCGACTTGTTAATGGATTGCGTCGTGACGCTAAAGGACTTCGTACTGGTGATTTTTTTGTTGGTGGCGGTGGTGGTGCTGGTTCGTCTTCATATTCAGCATATTCATCATCTGTAGCCGGTCGGGCTATAGAAAATGTTGCTAAATAGACTAGAGTAAAGATCACACTGTAAAAAAATTTCAAATTAAAATAATAATAATAATACTATACATATATATATATAGTGAAAGTGAAGATATTATAGGTCACATTATTATTAGATTTATTGCTATTAATAAACAAATCCGCAAATGGTTTCGTCGTTATTTATCGATAATTTTATGCAGTTATGTTGTTTTTTTGTTTTGTTTTTTTTAGAATTCCCCAATTGCAACATTCAAGATATACAGCTAATAAATTAAAATTGAAGAAAAAATCTCTTATTAGAAAATAATAAAAGATTATTATTATTAACAATATAATGGATGAATTTCACTTTAACTTTAATGTCAAACGGATAGAATGATGAAATCTTCGAATCCGACAACAATACTGTATGCCGTTCGTATTAGAATTTTTAATTTTTGTTTTTAAAACAATTATATAAAAACTATCGATTTGCCAAAAAGTTCAAGGTTTGTATTATTTAATTCGAATTTTCTCCAAATTATTGTAAATTTGCCAATAATTCCAACTAGGTATAGCGATTTTCAATCGATTAATCGAACATGTCGCTTTTTTTTTTCAACGTCAAGGTTGCGAAAGACATTTTCTTGTATTAAATAGACAATTACTTATATGTGGCAACCTTTTGAAGTTTACAAAACAAGTTGGTCTTAAAGCCTGAAGGTAAACATTGGAAATAGTTTCAACTTCTATACCACCAAACAGTTACACACGTAATATTTGAGTTGAAAAATTGAAAAGGAAGTTTTTATTTTTTAGAAAAAAATCAATGCCATAATAGAGCCTTGCCAATAATCGAGTTTGAATTTTTAATACTTCCCTATTATTATTATCATTAATTTAGGTCAATAATAATTATTATGTAATAAGATGATATGGGGGGTGAATTTTGCTTTTTGAAAAATCGCAAACAACTTGTTTGTTCTATAAAAAAACAAATCTAAATTATATATAGAAATAAAAATGTTATTTTATAACAAACTTGACGCCAAGTAATAAAAGAAAGTGAAATCTGGTACCGGATTCTTCATTACACACATATTTATATTTAAATTTTAATAAATAAAACTATTTAGCCAATAGCCAAAAATATAGGGAGAATTCCGAAAATTTTAATTAATCAATTGGAAATTAATTTACAAAATCACTTACACTAATTGAAATTTCATTTTGCGCCCCTATAACAATAATAATTAAAATAATAATTAAATAATAATAATAATAATAATAATAATGTTGTTTATACACTGAAGAATTTCGATTTACTACAATCAAGAATCCAGTCAAACCCATATTTATAAATTCTGCCATGGATTTCCCTTCACTTTACATTACAATCGACCATATTAATAGAAAGTCATCAAATCGATTGAAGAAAATCTTATTTTCGTACAACTTTAAATATGGACATATGGAATGATTCTAGGGATAAATTAAAGATAAATTTCGGGATTATTGTTGTTTTTTTCCCATAATCATAATTTTTTTTCTAATTCCAAGACGATTTTTCTAAATATTTATATGTATAGTCGAACAGAAAATTAATTATTTATGTTGCATTATTTGATAGTTTCTGATAAATCACGACTTGAAAGTTAATGCGACTATATTTCATTAAGAAATATAAATTTTCTAATTTTTCTACCGAAGATACAAGAAAAAGAATTTAATAAATTATCCACTTTATTATGGAGTCATACCCAAAATGAGTAGTTGTGAGGCTAAAATAAAAAAACTATATTAGTATAAACGAAATACTATGTGGCTCTATCCAATTGGTCGACGTTTCCATCAAAATGCAATTTGTATTCCAAATATACCGTCTTATCAGATAGAACATTTATCCAGTTATGCGGAAATTTCTATTTTTATTGTTGAAAATAACAATTGTATCTTATTATTATTATTAAACCAAATTGGAGGTTATCCAGTTGCATTTATTTCCAAGAAATTCGTATTTTTATCATAGAATTTTTTATTTCATCATTTAATGTCGAAATTCTCGTTTCAATAAGCATAATTGTTATTTATTTAAAAAACTATTATACGGCCATATTCCCCGAATTGAACCCATACTTCAAATCTTTTCGATAACATCCACTTATAGGGATTGTCCATATAGTAGTATTACATATATGGTTTCAGCCACCTTACAAATGTCAAATCTTATTACGTATGAACTAAGCTATATTCTCCAATGCTGCGCCAACTGTGAAAAGAATTCATCCCTCTACACTCCATAGAATTAGCTGCAATCCCCGGCGTTGCTCGAGTAAAAACACATGGGGCTGTGAAAGGTTAGCTTCGGAGCTACATCTGCTTACATCGTCTTTGTAAGATGAAAACTACACTGATCATCTCTCTCCTCATCCTTCTATATCTCGATCTCTATGAATATATTCGAGCGCATTCTGGGATATTCAAGAGCATTCTAGTATAGGCGAGAGAATTCTGATACATCCAAAACATTGAGAACATTCTTACATTGTGATACTCTTACAGCCCCCATTACTTCGAAAATAACCCCTGCAGTCCTATAAGTCGAAAACTTTTTGACGGGTGTGAAATTATGGAACTGTGAGTGTTAGCTATTGCTGGGGCTCTATATTTGGAGTTCCACAGTGACTTTACTCGTCATTTTAATCTAGTTTTAGAGTTCCAAGAAGAAATTATTGATCTCGGAGGTCGCTCTACCACCGGTGAAAATTGTGCACTAATTGCTTTATCAATAAACTATTTATTCGAGTGTTTACTATAGTAAAGTGAAACACCCTGTATATTGATTAATTTTATTAAATAAACAAACTACAAACTATATCTAACGGATTTATGATTTATAAAAATGATTATGTATATGAACTGTTGCTGCAGTTATCCGAATAAATTTTCGACCTTCTTCAAATACAAAATCATTATTATTATTATCGTCTTGATCATTATTATTATTAGTGTTTTCATGTTGATCATCCAAAGTAATCTCACTACAACTCCATTGATTTCGTTGTGGATTATCAATGTCTGTCGGTTGATTTGTTGTTATAATTGGTTCAATTACAGGTAATTCGATATCGATTTGATTTTGATTTGGTGTTGTTGTTGTACATTTTTCCGGAATTGTTCCACAACAACGTGTCGATTTATCATCATCCAACATTATCGGTATTTGATGGTCGTTGATCTCTTGTTGTGTTTTCTTTTTATAACACAAAGGTCCAGGTCTATTATTATTATTAATTTTAACACGTTTATGCTCATTCTGTACAGATACCTGTTTGGGCAAAGGTGATTGCTCTTGATTCGATTGAGCTCGATTCAAGATTCTTTTCTGTCGTCGTGGATTTTCATCAGGTAGTGATATCAAACTACCACTTGAACTCATATTTGTTGATTTATTATTATCATGCTCATCGAATCGTTCTAAACGGATTATTGGTGTTCGAGTATTGTTGATATTACGAATATCAGTTTGAGTTGATTTATTTCTAGAACTTGCCATTCTTGTTTGTTTTCGACGTCGCGAAGCTCGAGTTTTCATCTGCGCAATAATAGAAAATTGACATTTTCAACGAAATGTCAGCTTTTTTTAATAAATCAAATTTGTCATGAATTATTCTAATTGTGAATTCAAATCGAACAGTAAAAGAATGCTCGTCGATAATTGGTAGATGTGAACCAAGCTTAAAAGAACTATTGACAGTTGACATTGAGTCTGTCAATTGTCAAAAAAACGTTTTATTTTGAAAAAACAATTGAAAAATATGATTAAAATTAGAATAGAATAGAATTAATAATGAAATTACAAAATTTGTTGAGTTCCCAGCCGATTATATTCAAATTAATGTTAAATATTTGTTTATTATTAACAATAGTGATAATAATTTATTTATTTGTTGTAACCGATGAAATTGAACAAATCCATCAACAAACAAACAAATTACAACAAAATAATTACAATGTTTGGTTGATATTTATAAAAGCTACCAATGAATCACCGTTACATTACAAATTTCGTCGATTATTGAAAAATATATTGAATGTTACAACTGTGCCTTTAATGTTCCATATCATTGTTGATGATTATTCACGGAAATTAGTTAATAAAGATATAGGTAATTTAACAAAATCTACATTCAATTATACATTATATGATGTAAAATATTGTGCTAGAATGATTAGTGATATTGTTGAAATTATGGTGCCACATTTTAGCTCTAAACCAGGTAGTAGTTTTGGTTTAGTTTCTTGTTTTATTATTAAATTGAGAAAAAAAACAATTGATTTTCAGGCACTTATTATAGTGATTCGTTATTTTATATCTCATTGGGATTATATCGGATCGCCCCAAATACTCAAGATAGTGCAATTTTATTAGACTGTGATTTATATTTTAAAAAAGATATTGCTTTAGTATTTAAAGAATTTGAAAAGTTTGTATTTTATTTAGTTTGATGTATTATTACGTTGGTAATTTTTTTTTTCGAATGAAATTCCAGATTTAAACCAACAGCTTTATTCGGTTTAGCACCAGAATTGACGCCAGTTTATAAACATATTCTACATACATACAAAACGAAACATAAAACAACATTTGGTGAATATTACAATAACCATATTATATCAGATACAACAATACATCCGTATGGCTTTCAAGGCTACAATTCCGGTATTATATTAATGAAATTGAATGCAATACGACAATCGAACGAATATCAAAATTTCATATTAAATAATAATACAGTTGATCGATTGACAAGAAAATATCAATTTCGTGGACATTTAGGTGATCAAGATTTTTATACATTAATCGGTTATGATTATCCACATTTAATACAAACATTAAATTGTGGTTTCAATCGACAATTATGTGTATGGTGGCGTGATCATGGCTATAAAAATATTTTTGATCAATATTTCAAATGCAACCATACGATCATTGTTTTACATGGTAATTGCAACACGAAAATACCGAAACAATGAGAGAAAAAAACAAACAGGTAATATCGATATATTTATGCAAAAATCAAATAATTATTAGCTTACAACTAGTTTAGAAATTCTGTGATTTAGGACAATGGTCGGCTTTAAATAGCATTTTTTTTTTAAATTTCTACATATATTATGATAGAATTCTTATGATTAATAAATATTAACGACATTGATGCATTCAAATTTAAACTTTACAAAGCTTCAACAGTGCTCTAATAATGATGAGAATGGTTTTTAAGCGAATTACAATTTGTAGGCTTGGCGCATCATTAAATCGAAATAACAATCGTTATCAATGGAGGCACTAATCGCACTATAATAATTCATAAATTCCTCATGTGTAACCTGAAACAATTGCCAATTAATTTATCGATTATTATTGGTTTTTTTTTTTAAATAAGTGTGTCTATGGTTATTTTTACCTTGCCATCCTTAGTTGCGTCTTGTTCGAAATTACCCAAAAATCTAGTTAGAATCGTTTCTTCAGTTTCTTCACCCGATATATATTTCGGATGGGCTTTAACATTATAAACATTCCTCAAATCGTCAATTGTTATTACACCATCGCCAGTTTTATCCATTTTTTTAAAGGCTTCATTGACGACCTTCTGACGACTCTCCGACATCGGTGGCTGATATTGTAATTGAATTAACCAAAATAAATTGGATTTAAAACAAATAATCTTACTCGAACATGTACTAGGAACTCGGTTAAATTAACACTACCACTATTATCATCATCGAAACGTTGAAATAATGCTTTAGCTTCATCATCGTTTATATCTAGACCAGTTTCACGTAGACCACGTATAAATTCATCTTCATTCAATTGTTTATTACCATCATCATCCATACGACGGAACATACGGCCTAAACCCAAAATACCGGTAGCACCACGGGACAAGCAAAGTAAACGTAATCGTTGTAATGGATCACCTGTTGAATTTAATGCTTGTAATTCACGTAAACTTTTATTAGCCATTTCGAATTCTTGACGGGACGTAGCACTCTGGGTACGAAACATCTACAATGGGGGTAAAAAAACAATTTAATTCAATTTTTATTTTAGATTGAAATCCGTGAAACTTACACACTAGAAGTTTTGCAACGACTAATGCAATTTGTGGGGAATTTCCAAGGATAGACAATAATTGCGAACGGTAAATATTTGGAAAAAAAACGAGACGAATGGAATATAAAGATGAATCATTATTATGGCGTGAATTAGAAGGAATTAAAAAAAATTGAGGTTGAATTTCTAATTTTTTTTTAGATATCTACCGTAATTAACACATTTACATAAGTATAAGAAAAACAATTTGGAAATAATTAATTTGAGTATATTACATAAAAATTATTGATAATATCTATTAATTTAATTATTGATAAAAATGTTTACCTTGTTATAATTTAGTGATATTTTTATCTAACTGAGATATAATCGGACAACTGTCGCCCTTTTACGTTTAGGATCCAACTGAAACACTCCCTTTTGTGTCCTTGTTTTGTAATATTTTATCAAATTAAAAAAATATATATATATATAACGTATGGGAAATGGTCCACTTGTGGTTAAATTATCGATCAAACAAATAACACACTCCGGTTTCCGATTTAAATTAACAGTTAATTATACGATTTGATTTTTTTTTATTTTCATCTCCGAATAGTCCGAACGTTACCCAGATTCTACTCTAATGCGTCTGGATGATGAGAAAAATCAATAATCGAAATGCTAGAGTAACTTCGACAATGATATGACCATCATTTCAATTATTTATTAATAATTAACATGACAATGTTGCCAAGCAATTCCAGTCAGTAACAACAAATAATTATTACTAATGTTTATAATAACATTAAAACAAATACGACCGGAAAAACGCTTTATCAATATTGATTTCATTTATATTTTATATTAGCTAAGCTTTTAATTCAATCAATTCATTATTATGGATTAAAAATTAATATTGTTTAGTCTGGTGATATTTGAAATTCGAAAAGCGCCCAATTTTGAATTATTAGAAAACAAATTGTCTTGTTACCATGACAATAACCAATCATTACACGTAAAAATCAGTTCGTAGTATCACGTGATTGAAGTTTTTTTTTACAACAAACATTTAAAAAAAATAATAGAAAAAACATATCAAAATCAATAGTTAGCTAATAAATAATAAATATTAAACCCCTGTACTCTCTTATTGTTCGAAAGTTGGATATTTAGACTCAATATCGTTCCATGTTTGCCTATTGTTAGCTAAATCTCGAGCAACTCTTGCAATCTCGTTGAGCTACGATCAAGAATTATCATAATTCATACTAGTCTCATAAAGTTACACTCTACGGTTCTTTCAATGTATCAAAATTTATAATAATTGTAATTTTATCTGTACGAGCATAACACCGTCCAATCGATCCTGAACTTCAGCTACAACAAATGATAATAGATAGTGATTTAGACAATAGTCGGCTCTAAATACGCTATTTATAGATTTTTTTTTTGTTTCTAGATAGGATAGAATTATGATTAATAAATATGAACGATATTTATGCATTTAAA
>JAZBGX010001225.1:1672-16086 GCA_037414775.1 Zonitis immaculata
GTGAAAATAATAAAATTACATTTAATGAAGGTTAGTTTTATTGTTTGTTATTTTTGACAGTTGAGGGGGGCAACAAAAAAAAATGGTGAATTTTAAAAAAAAATTATAGATAGGTTAAGTTTGCCAAAAAAATTTTGTATATATAAATAAAATTGATTTTCGTATCCAATAAATTAAAGTCACCAATACACAAATATATAAGTCATACGGTTCAATAACGCGATTGATCAAGTCAGCCTTGGATCTGTACTATTTATCAAAAGGGTCACATTTTTTTGTCTGTTTATTTAAATTTTATTTTAAGGTTATTTTTTCTTGTCTTAATCAGACAAGACAAACCGCAGAGTGAGAAAAACAAAAAAAAAAACAAAAAGTTTCCATTTATCATCTGTTAATTATATGCCGAGTAATGTGCTCTGACCTTAAATGTATTTCGTTAAGGCTCAGTCGTCTACCAAAAAATTATTAATAGTGTATAACTACCTTAATTTTTCTTTTCGATTTTATCCGTCAATTTTTTCCATGTCGTCCCGTGTGTGTAAGCACCTTAACCTTGATATGCGTATTCTTAATTGATGATTAATTAATGTCTGGTGTGTAGCAATTTATATGTTATGTCATCTGTCAAATGTCATTTTATCCATAAAGATATTATATTTATTTATATGAAAGTTGGTCGTAAATGTTATTTAAGGGCTATTCATTGTACACCATGAGTAGTATAATTTCTTGCTAAAGGTTGTTACATACGATTTTTTCTAGATGTTAGTTGTGGTAATTTGAGCTTTATTTACATATGTCATTATCCATCTTAAGGTTGATTCAGACGAATTGTGTCATCTGTCAGTCGTCAATTGTTTTCTAACCTCAATTTTTTTTTGGTTTGTTATTTTCGCGGAAATGTCAATTTCAATCATTATTCGACATTTTCGATGATAAATCATTGAAGAATATCAAGCACATTTTCCATTTATATATATATAGTTATATATATATAGGTATATAATATGGATATAAATAGTAATAGTTGTAAAATTGGATTGTTGCACGCGATTATTTCAAATATCATGCGACCCAATAAAATGCAGGAAAAAATTATAATAATTTAACTTTATTGTTGACATGATGATGATGATGATGATGACGACGACGATGATCATTAGAAATAATTAATTTTTTATGGAGAAAGTTTTTTGTTGTTTTTTTTTTTGGTGTCATTGACATTTCGTAAGAAATTTGAACATTCATTGTTAAAAAAAAATAAAATTAACATCTTTATATTGATAATATATTATTTCAAGTAAAATGGCGTCTATCGGTAATAATTTTAGGTTAAGGTGACATTTTGTTTTTTCTAGGTTATGTTTCTTTTCTACGTAGATTGAGTTTTCTTGTTGATCGGTTAATATGTAAGTTATGTTGAGTATATCGATACACATAGTTTGTTTGATAGGCTCCTCTCCGCCTATGAACATAAAACAACGTCTATTGTGCAATTGTTCCTCCATTTCCATCTACCGTTTCCCTATAATAATCATCTTGCGGTGAGTTGCTATTCTAGCTCCGACCTACACCACTGGTATATAGAGACCCCCCGGTTAAAGTCACCAACAGTGACCCGGGAACATCCTGTACAACAACAAAACAAAGTGGTCAATGGTCTTGCCTTGTAGCTGATTTTTCCATAAATGATTGAATGATGGACCAGCTTTGTATCCTCTTCCCCCCAATACACACATATGTTGTCTTCTGCTTTGTACGTATTGTTCAAATATGACCGGAAGCCATCATCACCTGGAATCATTTGAGTCAAATAATAATTTACTTGACCCAGACCCGCAGTTATCTTTTTTAACCAAGGTTCAATTCTTGGTATCAGCCGGTGTTACCATAAATCCTTTGCCATTCACGTTTGGAAGCCTCTGTCGGTTTATTTTTGTCGCACTCACTGTCATACATACCTTTGGGGATTCCTCAATTCCGAGGTCGAGAGGAAGACTTGTGCGACTTTCGAGATCTGGTTCATGTATCCCCATTAGTTGATTTCTACACTTCTTGGACCTTATTGCTGTCGAGTCCCATACTAGCGCCGCATACATCTCATCACCTCACAGAGAAGTCTTTTTTCCGCACTAACTCCTTTTACATTTCTCAGTGGGTAACAAAACTTATTTTCTTTGGTTAGGATCTACACCAAAGTATTTGATGATCTTGGCCGATCCAAGACAACATCCTCTCCGACCCTCTTCTTACTTATTGGAAGCGTTGATTCCGTCTTCTTCAGGTCAAGTTAACTCGGTTATTGGTTTTGTTTTATTGAATAATTGTGTATTACTTATAGCGAGATTTCAGGTTATGTTGGTCAATATATGAGCATATCGGTAAAATCTTAGGTTAAGTTAACTTTTTTAAATGTTTTATTTGTTTTTTATATAAATTATCGTGCGATCAATATGTGAGGTTATGTTTTAATTTTATTAATTTCTTTCAATTTAAAGATGAATATACACGAATTACAACACCACGACAAGATGTATTATTTAAAAAAGGTTATCTAAATAAACCGAAAACTTATCAAACACAAACATCAACTGGTACATCTACAACATCCACAGAAAATTCAACCGGAAATGGTACACCGGACTATCAATCAACAGGTATATTATTATTATTACTGTTATTACATTATAGGTAATTCGGAATTGAAAGGACATAACCTGATTTGGCAATATTGATCATATAACCTGTAAAGTTGCCCAATAGCGTCTTAACAAATATCTTCCATACCACAGATCTTTTTGGGGTGGGCAATAAATGCTACAGTCCATGTCCTTTCAATTACGAATGTACTATAATTTGAATATAAATTTATAATAATACGCTTTTTTTTATTTTAGATTTAGAATATGAATCTCAATTTGTTTTTCCGAATGGTTTTGTCGATCAAAATGGCATCTATTATATTAATAGTAAGTATTTCGATTTTTTTTAAAAAAAAAAGTGGGGTTAAAAACGATTTTAAGCAATAATTTATTTTAATATTGGCAAATTGTTGGAAATCAAATACATAAATCTATCTATATACTTAGTATACCTATATATATAAAGAAGAAAAAAATAAAATAAAGGTTAGAATTCATTTATTTTAGTTATTTTTAGAATATCTACCAACATAATAAAAATAGCAAAAAAAAAAATACAATTCAAAAATAAATCTTTAAGGAAAATTTTATAAATATAAATCAAATGATTTCCGCATATTTTACTTGTTTCGGTCATATATAATTGAGGTTATGTCATCTTTCTCTTGTTTTTTTTTTTAGGTTATGAACCATATCCAGTGATGTTATATAATCCAGCACCATATTATCCGGATTATAATATAAATAATAATATACGGACGAAACGATCTAGTACAGGATCTCTGGTAAGTTTTTTACTGTATAATATTTTTGGACGCCATTTTGTTTTTTGAATATTTCGAAACAAAATGGTCAACTGATAAAGAGTGATATATTGGTTGTGTGTTTTTTTTTTTTGTGTCTAATAGACTGAATCAACTAGTCCAAATAATGAGGAGGTTAATCAGGATCTGAGCCAAGATGGCGGCTATTATAATGTCGTATATCCGGGTTTTTATTATAATTCGTCAGCTCCAACTACTGCTAGTAATGGCAACACAACAACAACAACAACAAATAATAATGATAATAATAATGACAAAGGTAAAGTGTTTTGTTTTTGTGGTCAAACATTTCAATAACGTCCTGTATAATTTTTTAAATTGTCCGATTTCATAGTATAATGACTTCACAGTATATATAGAAGAATGTTTTTATAAATGTCATTTGATTGGATGCCAAAAAATTTCTTATAATTATTTATAAAACAACAAACTATTAAAAAAGTTCTAAATTTATATTTATTATACAGGATGTAATCAACAAAATGATATCGATAATAATGGATGTACATTGGCGAAGAAGAAGAAGAAGAAGAAGAAACGAAAAAAATCAGTCGATAATACAGATGATAATGAATCGGTATTATCGAATGATGATGATGATGATGAAATATTGACAAATAGTTTAGATAAAAATGAAGATGACGATAAAAATGATGATGATGATGATGATGATGAGGAGAAGAAATATGATTTGAAACCGGATGCTGAAGAATTTGTACCGAGAGCTTATCGACAACCACCACCACCTCCACCACCAGTTTTCTTACCATTACCTTTAGATTTCAATGGTCAACCATTTATACCATCTGCTATACCAATCAATTTTATACCAACTCAACCACCGAATGGTAGTTTTTTGAATCATTTTGAAGATAAAAATGATGAAGACTTTAATGAAGAAAAACTAGAAAATCATGAAGATCTTAATAATAATAATAATGGTATAGATATAGCGAAGATTGTTTCGAAATTAGAAGAAGCTGCAAAAGAGCAAAATGAAGAACAGAAAATGGAAGAACAGAAAGTAGAAAGTAAGAATAAAGTAGAAGAAATTAAAGAAATTATTGAAGTACCGTTGAGAAAAAATCAAGAGAAATTAAATAAACGAATTAACAATAATCAGAAGATTTCTGATCAGAAGAAGAAGAATAATAATAATAATGATGATGATAGGAAGCAAGTCCCCAAATTGACTAATGGTACCGATAATTACCATAATAGGCGTAATTATTCTGAGACTTTGAAGAAAATTGTTAAAAATAAACCACCACAACAACAACAACAACAAATTTCTGTTAATAATAATAATAATAAGACTGAACGAAAAGAAGAAATTCGTAAAATTGAAGAAAATAAAAAAGAAGAAATATTGAAGCAACAAATATTACCAGTAAAACAACAAATATTGAAGAACCAATGGATATCTGTATCGAATCGTAAAAAGCGCAAAAATCGCAGCAATAATAATAATAATGAAGAAGAAGAAATTGAAGCGATTGAAGAAGAAAGAGCAATTGAAGAAGAAATGTCGTCAAATAATGATTCTGTTGTTGTTGTTGTTGTTGACGTTGATGATAAAGAAGAATGTCGGGGAAATGAAGAGAAAATTGAAGAAAATGGAGAAAAAATTGAAGAAAATGAGGAGAAAATTGTAGAAAATGAAGAAAACAAAATAGAAATTGAAGGAAATAATGAGGATATTTCTAAAATAAAGAAGAAAACTCGTAAATCGAATAAACCAAAACAACAACAACAACATCGTGTCATTGTTAAAGATATTGACTTAAGTCAAAATATTGATAATGAAGAAATTATCAAGAAATCCTCATTATCATCGAAGATGATAATTGAAAAACCAAAAAAATCAGAAATTGAAGAAATAAAAATAACAAGAGAAGAACCAACAAAGACAAAATTGGAGAAAAATAAGAAAAAGAAGAAATCTAAAGTACAAAATGTCACAACAAATAACAGTCGAACATCAAGTACATTAACAATAAATAATATCATTGATGATAATAATTCATATGATTTCTTATCATTTGATGATAAAACAAATGATAAAACAAATATTGAAATATCAGAAGAATTAGATAAAATGATACAGAAAGGTATTTATAATAATTTAGAAGAAAAATTGAAATCATCAAAAATTATCATCAACAATCATCATCAAATCGATGATAATCTCAATAATAATGATAATAATGATGATTTTTTCAAAACTATAGTGCATACTTTGAAAAATGGTAATACTACCAAAACAACAACAATAAAATCACCAGATTTTACGAAATTACTAAAACCGTCCATTTTCAATAATACTAATAATAATAATGGTGATAATGATAAAAGTGGTGATTTTTTAGGGGTAACTACCCCCACTCTTATTCAAAATCATGGTGGGGGTGATTTTACTCATAAACAAAAGAATAACTATCCTGTAACTGAAGCTGTAAAAGAGTGGATACAAAATAAACGTGAATTAACACCGGATTTAGAAATTTTGAAAAGTCCACAAACAATTTTCGAAGAATTCACAGAAAAATCATTGAACAATGATCAAGATCAAGATGAAGATCAAAAAAACGTCATCACCTCCCCTCTTGCGCCATTATGTAAACAAAATAACCTCAATAATGATACAAATAGTGAGAGGGGAGTAGTTGATGATAATGATGAAATTACGATATTTAAACGTGATGATGATTTATTACAATATTGGGATGATTTTAAACAAAATGATAATGATAATAAAATTAATGATGATGATGATGATGATAATGATGGTGATATTGAAATTTATGAAAGTAAATATGGTAAAAATGAAGATTATTTGAAAATTAAAGCCGAAATTGATAATATCAATGATAATGATAAGGATGATAATAAAATTATTAATAATAATAATAATGATCGTTATAATGGAAATTTACCATATCGCGCCATCTGTTGTAGTTTGATGTGATTTGTTTTTTTTTCAAAAAAAAGGAAACTACAATAATTATGAATTTAACCTCAAAAATACGGCGCCATTTTGTTGTTATTGTTATAATTTAAAAGAAGAATAAAAAGAGAGCGACACTATTTAATTGTTGTAATTTATATCAAAAAGTGTTCGCAGCCTATATTTTTTTTGTTTTGTTTGTTGATAAGAAAAACAAAAAAAAAAAAAGAAAAAATTAAAAAAAGAGAGACTGATCTTAGTTTTTACGCTTCATACAAACATTATAATCATACATAATATTAACGGGAGAACAAAACAAAAGAATTATATTGGAGTGGGGAAAAAAGGTTGCACGATCGTGGCGCCCTCAGAACTGTCATTTATTCACCAATCGTTCTATAATAAACAAATGAATATTTTATTTAAATATGGTTGTGAAGACGTACGATTGTGACGTCCTCAAAACTGTCATTCTTTCGTCAATCATTTTGTAGTAAAAATCATATAAATATTTTGATTAAATATGGTTGTTGAGACGATTGTGGCGCTCTCAGAACTGTCATTTTTTTTCTCTAATAATAGAAAACAAATGAATATTTGGTTCAATATGATGGCTTAGACTCACGATAGTGGCGCCCTCAAATCTGTCATTCTACTGTCATAATCAACTCCATTTATACATAATTCTTTTGTACCAATAATAATAATAATAATAATAAATATAGTAATTATCATTATCGATGATAATTATCTTTTTGTTTTTTTTAGGGCTATTGAACGCGATTTTCTATTATCTAGCGTGCCCGTTTTTTGTTTTGCTTTTGTTTTTCTCTAGGAAAAACTAACCAATTGTTTTTATTATTATTAATTTTTTGTTTTTAGAATTTAATCAAGTAGGCTGATGATGATTTTTTTTTTCTATTGTTATGGCAACTATATAGATTTATACACAATTTGCTCATTATTGTTGTAATTTTTTTTTTTTTGTTGTTGTTGGGTAGAGAGAATTTTGTTGGTTTTAGGTGTGCGTGGACAAAAATTTTGTTAGAATACGCCCCTGTATAAATTAAATTAAAAACAAAAAAAAAACGACAATATAATAAGATATTATACAAGCGGTGATTTCTTATTGTTATTAATTGTAGATGTAAGGTAAACAAAAGACAAACGATAACGTATAATGATTCCTAGATTTTAGTCACAATTTCCTTTGTTTTTTTTTGATTTTTCCAAAAAAATTTTCTTTTTATCATCAATTTTCATCCATCAAAAATGTTTTTTGTTGTTGTTGTTATTGTTATTGAATAGTTTGTTAATTTTTTTTTTTTGAGATTTGTGCCTTGGCGACATTTGTAAAAATAAATTACCAAAAAAAAAAAAAAATGTACCCAAAATTTGTGTTTTATTTTTTATTAAACAATTTTTATTTACAAATCAATGACTAGTAACAATAAAACTGACATATATTGTAATCTAACCTAAAATTCATCGACAATATTGCGACTATATCGACATAACCTCAAAAATTTCGACAATATGGGAATGCAACCTTAAACATTGCCAATATGGCGGTTATAGCAACATAACCTCAAGAATAGTTGTCAATATGGCGATTACCGTAAAAATATCGACAATATGGCGATATAACCTCGAAACATTGTCAATATGGCAGCTATAGCAATATATCTAGAAGAGATGCTGTTAATGTTGCAATTATGTCGATATAACGTCAGTTATCGTATATTTAAAAATTATAAAGTACCGAACATAACCTCAATTGGAAATCTTTATATAATAATTTACCACCTAATGGTACTCGATTCAAAAACATTTTCAATGACATTAAACATAATGCTTTACCATTCATTAGAAATCTGGTAGATGGTATTTCTGGCAGGTTATGTTTTTGTGTCACTAATAATAACCATTTAGCCACATCTTCACGTGACCATTGGCGTGGATCTTTATTTAAGAAGAAAGAAAAAAACAAAACAGTAATTTTTTTTGCTATTATGTTGGTATAATATTTACCTCTCGGTAAGTTATCGTCATCATAACGATTCCAATCGTTTATTGTCGTCGAATCTCGATAATGACGTAATTGAATTGTTTCTTGGCTTGTTTCGAATAGTGCCATTTTGTATTTTTTGAATGTACAATTGTAGTAACCTATTTTGAATTCGATAATCCGGATTATTCACCACTATATATCAGTTGGTATTACTGTAAATAATAATAATAATAATGATTATGTAGCAATTGTTTTTATTTTCGATGGGATATTCGATACGAAATTATTATAATTAGCACATTCTGTACATTTTTGAAGGGACATGCGGTATAAAATAATACAATAGTTAATAAATTGTTTCTTTATTTTCGATGGGACATGCAGTATGATATTATAAAAATTTGGAAATTGAGTCAATTACGGTGGAACGTGCGGTATAAAATCATAATAATTGGGAAATTGTGTATATTTTTGATGGAACATGGGGTATAAAGTCACAATAATTTGGAAATTGTAGGTTTATTTTCGATGGGACATCCATTATAAAATAACAATGATTTTATAGATAGTAAATTGTTTGGTCATTTTCGATGGGATATACGATATGAAATAAATATATTTAATAAATTGTTAGTTTATATTCTATGGGACATGGGGTATAAAGTCATAATACTTACATCATAATAATTAGTAAATTGTGTTCATATTTGAAGGGACATGCGGTATAAAATGATAATAGTTAATAAACTGTTTCTTTATTTTTTGATGGGACATGCGGTATAAGATAATAACTGGGAAATTGTTGGTTTATTTGCGATGGGACATGCCGTACAAAATAAGAATATAATTAGAAAAATCTCTGTTTATTTTCAATGGGATATTGGGTATAATTATAGAATGGTTAGACAAAACACCCTATTGTTGTCTGTGTTGTTTTCATTATTATTATTATTATTATTATGCATCAGAGGGGGTTGGTTTCGTGCTTTTCAAAATAAATTTTATTTGCGGATGTTGACTGTCGGAAATTGTTTTTCGAAACATATCTAGAAGGTAACACCCCTTCCTGTCTAAATATACATATTTTTCTATATATGCATTTATTTGTTTATATACAGGGTGTTCTATTAAATGAGATTGTGTCTTATTCGGTTATTTAACTGAAAATGCCGGATTAGCGAGACAATCACTATTCCAACTCAAAAGTCAATCTATCATTCAAATATAACTACATATATAATAATTATTAATAATCCGGTAGTCCTCGATAATCCGGATTTTTCTTTTGCTATTATATCTCGCTTATTTGAAACGATAGAGAAATAAAACAAAAACTAATCTAAATTTCGATAATTAGCGATTTAAATGGACAGAAAAATTTACGGAAAATTCGTGGAAATTCCAATAATTCAATAATAATAAAATAATAATAATTTAACACCCACTTGAGTAAACGTTGAAATTTTTTCTTAATGTTTGAAATTTGTAACTTAATCTATCTATACGGATATATTTTTAAAAGGAAACACTTATATTTCAACTTTCAACCCCTATATGATCAAAAAAAAAAATCGAGGGTGGAATTTCTCTAAATCGTAATCTTATGTTTCGAATTATTATAACAACGATTCGGATTAGAGAGGTTCATTTTTTTTATCGATTGTTAACAAGAAAAAAAACACCAACTCACCTATTTTAATTGATTGCAAAAAAACAACTGCAAACGAAAAAAATCCCCACTTTTCTCTACTACTATTTTTTGTTTTTTTTTTTTTACAAATAATAACAATTTTTATAAAGGACGTCCAGTAGTTTTCGACAGGATATCCGTATCCTTGCCTAGTCCACTATTATTATTATTATTATTATTATTTTCCAAACAACGAAAAACCCTGTTTTTTTTTTCCAAATAAACAACAAAACAACAATATTAATGTTTGCGACAATACAGGAAAAGGAAATTTATTATCACCGATTTTCAATTGTTATCATATTTTCCGTTCCATTATATATTAACATATTTCTATCTTTATTTATTCTATTATTAATGTAAATTAAACAAAAATCAACTCACCTATGATTATTTATTTATTTTTGGATTTGAGAAAAATCAAGGTGGCAGCGCAAAGGATAACAACTGAAGACTGAAATATTGAAGCAAAGACGACTTGATTTTATAACAACAACAACAACAACAAACAAGGGGTTGGACTATATATATTTTTTGGTTGTTATGGGGGGTGTTTTTTTGAGTAGTGGGGGTTGATTTACAGGATATAGTCGAGATAGCTTATATCCGGTCCATTAGGTTTTCAGGCATGAAAAGGCAATTAATTTCAACTTAATTGACTCGTCTATATACCAAACCCCCACTACCACCACAACTACCCCTCAACAAAAATTTCTATTATTATAATATAATCGATTACACAAAGCCGCCTATTATATAATTTTCAAATTAATCTCACTCTCTCTCTCGCTCTCTCTCTAAACAATACTCTTTTGTTTTTTTTTTATTTTGTTCCAATATAAGTCGGTTTCGATTTCCAAAATTTTGTATAAATATTTTTGAAATAATGATCAATTTCCGGTTGTATTCTTTTATATTTTCGATACAATTGACTTCCGTTCGGTTTGTTGGTTTATTATTGTCCGGTATTTAAGTGAGAGAATCTCTGTTGTCCGCTCAATTGGGGTATTTGCTTTTATAATTCAATTGTTATATATATTTATTTATTTATTTTCTTGGGGAAATATCCTTAAACCGGAAGCATCTGCCACCTAGGATGATGGTGATTATAATAATTTTCTAATTAAATTTCCTGTTATTTTTCTCACTTCTTTTCCGTCTTCCGATTGTTCGTCAATTCTTTTGTTGTTTATTTTTTTTTTTATATTTTCGGACAGGTGTCCATCTCTATTTTATATTCTTTTTTTTTCCTACCAAATATTTATAGTGCCATAAAAGTGTAAATACAATTATTGTGAAAGAGGAAAAAAATTACAAAGAAATTTTCTGTCTATTTATTTTCCAATTTTGCATGGTAAATAAAATTTTTGTACCATAAGCCGAAAAAGCCGGAAATTCACGCCAATTTTTCTATAGAATTAAGATATCCGGTCTCTATTTTACTATTTTTTCTTTGTCATCTTGTTTATTATTATTATTATTATTATTATTTAAGACCGTAACTTGACAGAGAACACGTTCGAATTTTATTGGAAATTAATCGTTTTTTTTTCAATTTTCGAAAATTCCAACAATAAAAAAAAAACGTTGAGCCAACAACCATTTACAAATAGAATTACAGAAAACTGTAAATCCTCTAGTTGTTGAATCGTGCAATTAGTTACAGCGCTCTCTATCAATCGACAGCATAACTTCGATTTATAAATTATGGTTTGGGTCTTCGATACTGTATTATTGGTAAATAATCAAACAACTAAATGTAGCCCCAAATATTAAATATATTTTTTTTTCTTCTTCAAATTGATAACAATAATAAGTGTAATAAGAAACAAATGAAACCAATGAAATTTTATGACCATTCACCATTCTAATATTCCAGGTATATATTTATCGATTAATTTCTCATAATATGGCCATAAATTCTCTATATCCGGTATTTCAGTACTTTTCGTATATAAATCATATTGGCTGTGGAAAAAACAAGACAAAACAAAAAAAATTAAGTGTGAGTCGCATTTAAATGGAAGTTCAAGAAACAAGTGAAAATCCTTTAACCGTCAAATTTCAAACATAAAACGCATGCACTATAGACAAATGTGTCAACGTATACCACGCCTACTTCTCACTCGATCGGACGCATAACCTCACTCTCTCGATGATATTATATCATAGTAGTTGGGCGACCAACTTTGTTCGGCATCCTCCCAGTTATTTGTCTATTTTACCCCCATCTACGACACTTTCTCTACATTTCTCCCTCTCTCTCTCTCTACATCTCTCTTGCTCCATATCTCCCACTGTATCCTCTTATCTACCTATCCATCTCTATCACTCTATCTATCTTTCAGTATTTTCCTCTCGCTCTTTCTATCTCACTCCATATTTCACTCTTCTTGCTCTCCAATTTTCCTCTCTTGCTCGTTATCTTTATCTCTTTCCATATCTCCCTCAGTACAATTTTTTCCTTTCTTTCTCTCTCTGTTTCTTCATCTTTCATTCTTTCTCAGCCTCTTAATTTCTCTCTCTCTTCATCCACTATAGTCTGACCCTTTCTCTCTCTCTTCCACTCTTACTATGTTCTGCTCCGCACTCACACTATTTATCTCTATCGCTCTCACTACTTTCCGACTCTCTCTTTCTCTCACTATTTTCTCTTTTCTCTTTCTTCTCTCCTTATTCTCTTTGTCTTCCTCTAGCAGTCCTTATCTCCTTCTCTCTATATCTCCTCCTGCATATCCCTCTTTGCCCATCTTTTTTTTTATCCTCTCTCTATCTCTCTTCCCCTTGTTCATCACTTCCTCTCCCTATTCCCGCTCTCTCTCTCTCTCTCGTGATCTACCTATCCATGTCCCAATCTTCCCCCATTCTCAAATGCATTCTCTTTCTCCCTTATGTTCGCTTTTTACACCCCTCTCCACGTATTTCTCTTTGTCTTTCTTCATCTTTTTTCCTTTCTCTCCGTCTTTCTCTTTCCCATTGCTCTATTTGGCTTTTTCTCCCTTTGATTTCCACTCTATTTTTATCAATACAGTGCTTGAAGAATATAAATAGAGATAGATAGATAGGTAGATAGAAATAGAGAGTGACGATCTGAATGAGTAAATGAAAACTGGGAGACAGGCAGGAAGAGTATACCAACATTTTTTCAACTTTATGGGAAGAGAGGGATTTTTGAAGAGATCGAGCGAGGTGGAAAGAGAGATGGAAGGGAATAGAGCGAGGGAGTGGGGGATTAATAGGGGAAGAGAGGCAGGAATAGATGACGAGGGGAGAGATAAATGTTCCACCTAATCCACAAAAAGCTTGATACTTACTTAAATTTAAGTACCCATTCCATCAAATCATCATCACCATCTTTCATTAAATATTTATAATCACCACCTGAATGCCATGGATAGAAACTATGATAACGTATCATCATTAAACCTTCTTTTGGTAATTTCGATCGATTATGTAACAGTACACGATATAGATATTCATCATGGCCCCAGGACATTAATAAATTTTCAATACCACAATTTGGTTGGTACATACCATATTTGGTACTATGATAAGAGACTTTTTGAATAAATAAAAAAAAAGGAAGAAAAAAAGCAAAAACTTACTTATATTTCGGATTATGACGATCTAAATTATTATCGAATGAAGTTTCACGATATACAATATTATCACCCCATTTACAACCAACTGGGAATGTATCACCGACCACCGCCCATTGAGGCTCCCCATAGAAAGCCATCACCTTGGGAAAAAAAAACAAAAATTAGGAGTAAATCATCATTTAATTGAAGTTTAATGAATTTGGTGGCGAAATGACGTCATTGTCAACCAGTACTAACGATAACCTAATAGATGACGCCATCTATTAGCTTATCATATAAAGTGACGCCACCAACAACAGTTTCTGTAGTCAGCGTCATCTATCTGCTATAAGCTCAAGTGTTGAGTACCTTCAGTTTGTAATAGATGACACCACTCTGGCTATATCGTGAAATGTGAAATGAGACAAGGGGTGTATTTTTCCTTCAGTGATACTTACTTTGCCTAAGTCGTGTATTAATCCAGTCAATTGGAACCAATCCTGATCTGGATAATCCTTCCTTATACGTTCAGCTGTTTGAAAAGCATGTACGATATTCGGTATATCGACGTCTGGATCACTTTCATCAACTAATTCATTCAATTTTTCTAAAGCTTCACGTACTGTTGCTTTGAAATGATTGAATTTCGTCCATTGCTCGAGTTTGCCTGTTTAATTTTAGAAAAATATAATTACTAGAAAAGAAAAATTAAACAAAAA
>JAZBGX010001226.1:3895-20107 GCA_037414775.1 Zonitis immaculata
AATTTATAATCTGTAATCGCAAATCAAAAATATTAAGTACCCAAATTTCAATCTTTTTATTTTTCTATTGAAAATAAACAACTTACTGTAATCCTTGAATTTATCTTTATTTTCACTTGACATTCTAATTTCCAGACAGAATATAAATATGATAGTATTACTGAAGAATTTTTATAATCGAATGTCCAACTCCAATTTTCTGGCAAAGGTTTTGTTTGCAGTATTTCATATATATTTAGCGACGACAATTCTTCTGTTTCAAAAATTTCTGTTTTTGATGGAGCAGTTTCACTAACTGATTCAAAGTTATTTGTTGAAGGGAATATAATTTGTGAATCGTTTGGGAATATGTCAACAATGCCTACACAATTTATATCAGATGAATTTACCATTTCAATGTCAATTTTATCAGTATACATACAATACGATTACTGATATTGCCGCCTATTGAGGTAAACAGGTTACCTGTATATAATACATAAGTCCTGGCTTTATAATAAAACTTATAGCTACGTAAAATTAACTGAAACTAAAACTAATATAATCCAGTAATTCACTTATCAATCTATTAATTAATTTATCAACTAATTAATTAATTAACTGATCAACTATTTACAGAAAAAAAAATAAAACTTATTATTGAAATTAATTTTTTAGATTTAACAATAATTAAAGAAAATAAATCAAATTTCACAATACTTAGAGTCTCCAACAAAAATCAATTAAGTACTAACCTTTTTATAAAATTAAAATAAAATTAATAATATTGAATACTCCATATCTTTTAATTTTTATTATTCTTCTGACAAAATAAAAAAAAATCCATATTAAAATTATAAAATTTCGGAATTTCACAAATAGATATTCTATTATATACTTCTAATTATTTAGTATATTTTTCGTCTCGTCTCGCAAATTAAGAAATAAATCAAAATTCAAATCAAATTTTTCATATATGTGACTTTGATTATAATTTTGCATAACAAGTTGCCTGTTATTCCGTACTCTAAAAATCTATTAGCATCTAGTGACAAAGAGAGTAACTAAAAATCTTTACACCTTTTTGAAGACGCCAAAATGCCTGAAACGCCTATCTTGTTCGTCCTCCTTTTATCTATTCTTCATGGGCTACCGATAGAACGGCGACTTTGCTCATGACATGCGCATTATTGCCCATGAACTATATGAGTGCGGCGCTAGAATTTAAATTTGAATTTATGAATTCAGACCGTGGTATGAATATAGTATGGTGTGCTTGCTAGCGCACTCAGTTTCGTCCTAATGTGCGCATGACGTCAGCAACGAGATAGATTTGTGGCGCGCTTCGTCTTTTCAATGCAATTTAGCAATATTTGTATTTATTAAAAATATATAGATAGTTTGAAGATCGATTTCTTCCTTTAATAGTCAATTGGGTATTATGTATTAGAAATTGAGAAAATATTATTTACGATAATATTTAGGGATAATAAGATACTTTAATACTAAAAGAATTATAAGTTTATATTTCATGATGGGTAGAAATTTCGAAATTTTTCCTTGGTTGGTAATCTTGTATTCTTGTGTCAAATCTAGTCATATTTGCGTTACCATTGCATTGGAAAAGTATAGTTGAAAAAAAATCGTTCAGATAAAAACATACGATATATATTGACACTGAAAAGATTATTCAAACAACATGCCTAATTGTGCCGTTTTTGGTTGCAATAACAACAATAGAAAAAAGGGATCAAACGATATCAAATTCTACACATTTCCGCAAAATAAAGATCTCGTGTCGCAATGAGTCCACGCTTGTGGTAGGCAGGATAAAATTAACCTTAAAAATGGTAAATGTTTGTAACAAATCAATCAAAATACTTGTGTTAAGTATATAGTCATCATTTCAGCTGTTATTTGCTCCAAGCATTTCGAAACTAAATGTTTTATGATAAGTCTGAAATACAGACTATTGAATGAAACGCCACCGAAAAGACAAAGAAATTTGCACTGCGATGCCGTTCCAACTTTATTCCTGCCTAAAAAAACAGCTGCGTATTCAAGTTCTTCGAACAATCATCCCAGTGAACGATCTCAAAGAATGCAAGCTAAAAATGATTTCAAAACTCTTGTATCGAGCAGACAGAATTTCAAGGAGTGACGGAACAAGTTAACGAAGATTCTTTAATAAAAATGTATGTAATAAGAAATTCATGGATTTTCGTATTTCACGTATTATTATATATAAGAAATGGTAATATTTTTCAGGAATAACTTAATAAAAGAGATGAGCGCTATGAGAATCAAAATACTCTCACTTGAAGATGAATTTAAAAATTTGAGAACACAAAATGCGGAATTAATAAAAGAGAGAGCAACATGAGGGACAAAATTAAATGCTTCACTTAATAATTATCTTACGACCGGTCAGATTAAACGAATACTCAATCCCAATAAAAAATATTTATCGTGGGCTTCGGAAGACATTTCATCAGCAATTTCTCTTAGAAGTGTGAGCCCCAAAGCTTACCGATATCTCAGAAAAATTGGTTATCCGTTACCAGCTTTAAGTACTTTGAGAAGATGGGCTTTGAATCTTAATCTCAATCCTGGTATATTGACAGATATTCTTAAACTTATGAAGCAGAAATCAACATCATTAAATAAAAATGAACGTTTATGTTCATTATCGTTTGATGAGATCTATAATTCAAATAAGTTATGTATCGATCAGAGAGAGCAAAAAGTATGTGGATTGCACAAAAATTGTCAAGTTGTGATGGTAAGAGGGTTATGTTCACAATGGAAACAACCAATTTTCCACAATTTCGATACACCAATGACAAAAGATATTTTAATTGACATAATAACACACTTGCAGCACGCTGGTTTCACTGTAATTTCGATCACCAGTGATATGGGCACGGGAAATGTTTCTTTTTGGTCACAGTTGAATGTCGGACCTAAGAAAAATTGTTACTTTATTCACCCTGTTGTTTCGAGTCAGAAAATATGTGTGTTCGCAGACGTTCCTCATTTATTAAAACTGATAAGAAATCATTTTCTTGATCAGGGATTTCATATCGATGGTCAGTTCATTGACAAAGGTTGTATAAAAAAAATTATCTCTTCATCAAGAAGTGATTTAAAAATTGCCCACAAGATTCACGATTATCATTTGCACGTTAGAGGAACTGAACGTCAAAAAGTTCGCCCGGCAGCACAACTTCTCTCGAATACGGTCGCAAGTGCAGTGGGATGGTGTGGGCAGAGAGGTTTTCTCGAGAATATGAACTGGAGAGAAACGAGTGAATTTATTAAACTCATCAATGACTGGTTCGATGTTTGCAACAGTCAGTTTAAATATGGTAGTCATGCAGGAGTGAATGCATTTGGTGTTGATTTGGAGAAACAATTGATGATTATTAAAAAGACATCGGAGATCGTTTCCAAAATGACCGTCGGTAAACACAAGAACTTGGTACCTTTTCAAAAAGGAATTTTATTGACTAACACTTCATTGATGGCATTGTACCAATATTTACATCAAAGTGAATATAATATGGAGTATATCCTGACATACAGACTTAATCAAGATGTTCTGGAAAACTTTTTTTCTTATATTCGCGCCATGGTGGCAACAAATGATCACTTAACTCCTCTTGATATAAAATATAGGTTGCGATGGTACATTCTTGGCAAACATTCACTTGCAATATTCTCACTAAATAAAAATACCGAAGAAAGTGCGGAGCCTTCTTTACTTGATCCGTTGCAAATTGAGAATGAACATCAAGATGATGAGATCTGTTTATCGGGAGAATTTTTCAACAATGTTGTTTCAGGCAATGAAATTCAGAAACATTCAATTCATTTAGCTGATGCTGAAGATAAAGATTTTTCCGAGTATACATTTTAAATCCAGATTATGATTTAGGTGATCCTGATAATACTACGGATCATACAAAGCTATTGAAATTATTGAACAGCGACAAAATGGCTAATACTATTTGTGATGAAGGGCTGAAATACATCGCTGGGTATGTAGCTCAAAGATTCAAAAATAAATATCCACATTTGAATTTGGGAGACCAAACTCAACATATTCGTCCGGGTAGGGTTCCAGACTGGATCGAATTTTTATCTAGAGGTAACCTTATACAACCCAGTGATGAATTAATCAAACTGGCCCATTTAGTTGAAATCGAATTTCAAAAATTCCATCAGAACATCTTCTCCAAAGAATGTAATATTTTTATCAAATTGTTAGAAAAAGTGAAGGCAGCCTGTGCTGAAACTTCGAAAATATTTCCCGAAGAAATATCATTATGTTTGATTAGAACTAGGACATATATCCGACTGCGGCATGTGAATAGGAAAGTCAGTTTTGAAAATTGTAGACGTAAATTACAAAAAAAAATTCACAAATTCACCAACTGAAAATATTGTTTGAGTCTGTCAATTTCTTATTATTATATTATTATTATTCTTATTCTTATTGTTCTTATTATAAATTTTTATTATTGCTTTTATTATTATTACTAATATTATTATTAAAGTATCTTTAGATTTATATATTTTTTTTTACTAAGAGGAGATATGAATTAATTTTTTATTATTTATTTATTGTGTATTTATTATTCAACAATTTGTTGATCACTTATTTGATTTATTTATTTATTTGTTCTCAAAATTCAATTATATTTGGGCTTCTAGGGAATTATTATTCATAATTTTAAGCAAAATCTATACTATCTGACTATCTGCCTCATGGGAATATCGGGCGTCACAGCTACCTAGCTAAATGCGCGTAGGCACACTATACTATATTCACGCCACGATCAAGAGTGTTACGGAAAATGTGATAACATATTTAGATTCCTTAAAAAAAAGTCCCTCAAGAATGTTTCAATTAGAAAGGTTCAGCTTTGTTAGTTTTCAATGAAAAATAAATGAAAACGAAAATCTGAAAGGGTGTAGCTAGATAAGCATGGGCCATCTGCCCCCGATAGAAAGTCCTATCAATGTCTACATTATCTTTCAGAGGAACCTGAAAGCAGTTTAAAAGTATACTTATTTTGGTAGAAAAATAAGTAGTTGGTGAGATAAAAAAAAAGAAAGAAAAAATCATGACACTAAAGAAAAAGAATTTTCTCGAAAATTACTTAACGCAGAGAAAAATCCGACTTTCTGAAGAATATCATCCACCTTTTCTTTATACCAAGCTCTTCAGTTAAAAATAATATATTGACTTTCTAAATATTTTTTATAGTGTTCCTATTAAGTGACCACCTTCAAAAAATACAAAAAATGTGTCGTAGTATCCTCTATATGCCTACGAATCCATAATTTAAATTCAAGTGGTACATCATAGTGAAAAAATTATTTTTATATAGTCACCTAAGGTAACAGGTTATCCTTTTTTCGAGCTTAATCATGAGGATCTCATTTATTATAAGAGATACGAGTTCGGTTAAACTGGGGCAAAGTTGTGCATTTTTACGCTGATCAATATTCTAAAAGAAAATTTTACTTATCATTTTCAGTTTTTCAGCTAGGACGAAAAAACTAGAATTACAGATTTTTAGTTTTTTTTGCGAAAACCAACAAAGCTGCACGTTTATAATTGAAACATTCTGCAGGCACTTTTTTTCGAGGAATCTGAATATGCTATCACATTTTCTATAGCACTCTTGATATTAGAGTTACAACACCGAACATTGGTTTTCCTTATAGGCGTCATATTGGATTTTCACATTTTTGAATTGAGATTTTTTTTCTGATTTAAATAATGTATCACATGATAATGTCAATTCCTATAATATGAGCAAAATTGAAAGAAACACATATTACAGAGAGTGTCTAGGAAACACATCTAACACAATTTTGACTTGATTAGATCAAGAGATTGAAAGTTCATATTCTACAAAATTTGAACCAAAGCAATAGATTTGCCCACAATTTTATTTTCACAGCACAAATTCTAAAGACCATATTCTTCTAAATTTTTATGCAGGGTCCAGAAATAACTTTTAGCAGGGTGTTTCCGCTCAGGATATCGTTGCAGGTATGTTTCACAAGTGATTATTACATTTTAATGTGAAGTATAATAAATTTAATTGATATAAAAAGTGGAAATCTTTGCTCTAATCATTGAAATATGTATGATCAAAATATTCTTTTGTAAAACAAAGATGCTTCCGAAGCAACAAATAAATATGTTTCTGTTTTGGTTTCATTCGGTAATTCGCTCTGTTGTTTTTAATTTTTGTTGTTGTCTTCAGAATTTGTTATTTGAAAATACATTTGTCGGCAAATCTATTGCTTTGGTTCAGCTTTTGCAGAATATGGACTTTCAATCTCTTGAGTGCGCCCCTCACTTATTTTATAGTACGATGTCGTGACGTAGGAGTTTCTTATAGGAAGTTAATATCCGCGGCCTGATCATCAATTAATAATTATTATTGTGAAAACTAACAATTTAAAAAACGGAGCGCAATAGGAAACAAATTGAATCACTTGTTTTTTCACTATTTTAATAATAGTAAGCAGCAGTCCTGTACGCTCTAGTGATCCCTAGAAAAAATGGTCGCTGCGCCGCTGTAAGATGTCTCCTAATCCTGGATTTCGTTGCCCTTTTGCCTCAGACTTCCATCCTATACATGAGAGCTGGCCGATCTACCCTCAGATAAATATCGCGAATCACCGTCGGCTGGTTGCTTCAGGTACGACTAGCGACTGCTCGCACCCTCTGCCCCGCGGCCGCCAACTTCCCACGTATGTGCTTTGCGTGATCCACCCATTGCATACCTCGATCCATAATCACCCCCTTGCTTATCGTCGGAAGAAGGCCTGTAGGCCTGGCTCCCCCACTGTTTGGCTTGGGTAGCCAAGCTAATTTCGTCGTCTTCCATACTTTTGGGAACAGTTCCTCCTTCAGGCAACCGTTGAATACCCGCAGTATGTATTCCCTTACGTTGGCGGATAAAACCGCAAGCCCACAGGCCGGCATATCGTCGATTCCCGGGTCCAACTCCTGCAAAGAAATGTCAAGATTGGTCTCCGCGGCCTACACCAGAGGTTTCGACCTGATAACCTGGTGTACGTCCAGGTCCACTGCTTCCTCATCTCAGGAAATACTACTCGATTATTGATCCCACGTCGCTTAACCGGTCCGTACTCCAGGTTCCCACCGTTGACCATGCAGCGTCCGGCCGTCGGCCCGCTGCAATGATTTTGTATGCCAAACCTAACGGATCCTCTGGGATACCTTGCGACAAGGTTGCTCTCAGTGATGAAAGTTTTGCTCCCTTTATCGCCCTCTTGTATTCTTGCCGCCATTGCAAGAATTCTTCGCGAAGTTTAACTCGTTGCCGGTCGTCTTCTTCGCTCTGCATTCTCTTCCTAGCTCTGTGGAGTCTCCGGCGCTTAGCGTGGAGCGTTGGGTTCCACCACGGTTTGGTTGCGGTTGCCCGCGGCCTCCTTGCGGGGACGCTACGCCGACATACTTCAATAGCAGCATTTCCACAGAGCTCTTCGCGTCCAGGTTCTCACAACTACCCGGAATGATTGCTCGCGCCACCTGTGAAAAAAAAAGAATGCTGAGTTGTCCCCTAATGTCATTCGCTGCTCCCCTGGAAAATGTCAAGTCGATCCAGCTTCGACCATTCACCGTCTTAAAGGTTGGTATCGAAGACCGATTGTTTGCCACCTCAAGGTTGACCGCTCCTATCAGATCCATCACTGAGCCTCCGCGCGTTAACTATTTCGTTGCCCGTTTTGCGCTCGATGGCAAGCACGGTTTCGTGCCTCTCCTTGACTGGAGCCCGTCCTGGCCCTTTCATCATCTCTGCGTATTTTCTCGCGCTCTCTCCTGGTGACTTCCCTTTGGCGGTTTTATTACGCCCTTGTAGGTCGGACGGCTTCGTTGCTGCCCTGTCGGTGGGGGCTTCGAAACCCTTGTCGCGTCACGAGCTGGAAACGCGATTTAGCGTTCCATATCCTCTTCCACTTTTTCGCGACCTGCGGCTATGTGGTCGCCTGGTTGACACTTTCTTCCGCGGTTGCTTTGCTTGCCACCCGATTTTCCCTGGCTTCGCGGTTTACCGGTGCGGTCGCCTGGTTGACCGCGGGATTTCTGGTTTTCACCGCTACTATCGCTGAAACTTTGGCCTCCGCCACCTTCAATCGGCCGCCTCCATCTGCAGTACCGTATACGCCGACGTCAACTCCTGGATTTTCAGAAGATCCAACGTACCCTGGTAGACCTGTTCTGTGGCACCACGGACTGATCCCCCCTGGTGAACGACACCTTGTGGTTCATCTTCCTCGATGTCGCGACTCTAAATTGGGCAAAATAGAGAGAGAAGGCGAAGATATAACCGGTAATGACTAATTAAATCAAATAAGACGCAAATTTACGGGAGGACGAATATAAAAGGGGGCGGAATAATCAAGAAAAAGAGCAAAAGTAAAGCATTTGCCGCTAGTGATATGGTAAAGGTGAAATGAATCACAAATGAAAATAAAAAGCCGTAGCAAACGGGGGAAAATGAAGTAAAATAAGATAAAGTATGATGAAATAAAAGCCACTAACCTAGTTTTCAAGGGATTTAGGCTGCCTTACCTCGATAAAATTCTGTGAACTGGAATTTATCGGTATAACAACACCTAAAAAGCTGCATCGCCTCGCCTGCGATGGTAAATCGCTCCTGTCTGTAATCGCCTTTGCACTGGTAGTTGGTTGGCTGCCGTACTGTTGTTGCCAATAGAAAACACGTCTGTTCACCTCGAGTGTTAGCTCGAGATTGTGTATTCCTAAGGCAGTCAGGAAGAGTCTTTGGAGCTATTGTCTGACGGTGTATTATACAGTGCGTTGTTATAGTCTCAGCATTCTTCTGTTTTACCAGCGTCACCAGACCGGAGCGTGATCTCAACATGGCTGGAGCGCCATCTGTACAGAAACCAACCAGTTTTTCTCAATTAAACTTATGTTTCTGAGAATATTCCGAAATTGACAAAATTATAAATGTCAGTCGATTCATCACATTGCAAAGCGAAGCATGGGGAGTTCTTGATTTTTGAAACAAGTTCCTCCTCAATATCATTTGACATTAGTTCAATTCGAGCTTTAACCGTGTTGTTCAACATAGGTATTTCTTGTATTTTTTTTTGGCATCCAATCCCAAAACTACTTCCACAGCTTTGATCGAACGAGTGTTTCTCCGATTGTGTGGGATTTTTTTTAATTGTACTATTAATTTTGAAATCTCAAACGACGCTGCCAATGTTTTTTCGGATGTCGCAAATCTCGAGCCACTAGACGCTAGTTTGAATTTTTTTCAAGTTCTCTAGTTTTTCTTCAAAGAATTGTGGCAATCGGTCAGACAATTTAGGATGGACCGTTTTCAGGTGACGTTTTAATTTCGCTGGCTTCAAGGCGCGTTGTTGCTGAGAACGGTCGCGCATATTACGCACTGTGGTTTTATTTTTCCGTTGCTTTCTATAGAGGTAAATCTGAATTTAATATAACTATTGTCGTATTTTCTCTTAGGGACCATGCTCTGATCAAAATAAGCTATATGAATAATAAAAAATAGAATTACAAAGGTAGGTAAGTACGTAGGTAAACTTATATATTTTTTTGCACATCGAAAGAGTTTATCATAGCTGAATGCTTACTTGCCTATTTTAGTGTAAAATTGAAATTTGATAAGAAAGTTGAGTACAACAACGTAGTTATATTCGATTATTAGGTTTGTTGTCGCACACGCTTCGAATTGCAATTGCGAGCGACAGCAAAATTACTATAGATTCCTCTCCGTAATCGCCGCTTTTTCGCTCCACCGTTCGCGCCACACGCGTCCTTGCACGGAGCGTTGGCGGCTCGCGGCGATGCATCGACCGCGAAATTTTAAATTGGTCGCAGAACAAATTTTGAATCCTTCGGGCTACTGATTGGGAACCACTGAGCTAGACGGGAGCAGAGACTAGAGACACGCCAGCGGTGCGAGTTCTCCCTACTACCGTAACTTTTTTCTATTCGATATATTGAAATGTTGCTTTCGTCATCCCAGAGGTGTAATAATACTACACATCCTAAGAATATTTGCATTGTATACAGGCTGTCTCAAAATAGTGTAATGAACAAAAGTTATGTTCTTATTAAATAGAATGCCATATTCATCAGTTTATTATTATATTCTACATGAACAAATAATGGTACTTTATATACATGAGAATGGGTCTATCATTCTTCAATCCGGAGTTATTCAACTTTTTGTTAAGAAAAAGAGCAATATTTGAAAAATCACTACGAGGTAACTCATTAATAATTCGCGATAAATTTACGACAGAAAATCTCAAGATAACTTGTAGTTCCAGCAGATACCCAATTATCAGTCCAGGTGATGAATCATTCACAGGATGTGCTGAAACGCAAGAAGTTGACCAACTTATTTTTGTTAAATGGAATACCTTATATTTGACCACACATGTTGATAGCATTTTTGACAAGCTTCCCACTGATATAAAGTTTGGATGGTAATAAAACAATTTTGTGAAGTCTCTTCATAAATATCCAAAATTTACCATACAAAATTTATATCAGTGGAAAGCTTGTCAAAAATGCTATCAATATCAGTGGTCAAATATTGGGCGTCCTTTTTAAAAAAAATGAGTTATTCAATTTCTTGCGTTTCATTACACCTGTAAATAATTGTTAACTTGTATGAATAATCATAAACTTACTGAAACTACAAGTGATTCCGAAACTATCTGTAGTAAGATCGTTGCGGAAGTCAATGGATTACCTTGTAGTGGTTTTTCAAATATTGCTCTTTTTCTCAACAAGATGTTGAATAACTCCGGATTGAGAGACCCATAACTATTTATGCACAGTCATTATTTTTTACCAAAAATCCAATTATGTATGTATTTCATTTAAAAAAACAACTTTGGTTCACTACACTAATTTAGAACAGCCTGTATACAATGCAAATATTTTTAGAATGTGCAATATAATTACGCCTGCGGAATGGCGAAAACCACATTTGAACATATTGAATAGCAAAAAAGTTAAGGACCGATTACAGATGACTGGGACATCCGGTATATACAGCGTGCGTCTAGAAGATGGAACTCCATCTGTTTGGGGCAAACTAAATGGAATTGAAAACTTAATATATACTATATACATTCCTCACTATAATGTATTCATCTAAAATATGCACAGTTCTATGGCACTACCGGTTATACCAGAAATAGCCAACAAGTTTGTTATTTTAAATAGAACACCTCATATTTTTTATATTTTTGAGTTCTACAGTAAAATTTAATGGTACTTTATGTACCATACTATTTACCTATGCCCGTTGGTTCTCGAGCTACAGTTAATTCCTTAGAGTTTTTGACGATTTCAGATCATCACATTATTAGAGATATTGTTAAATATAAAGCTGATAATGGACATCGGTTGAAGGCAATGTCTCAACAGTGGATTGCTCTATCCATTCATGCAATCAGTGTCAAAAAATATTATACAGGTTGATAACAAATTAATATTGAATATCTCAAATGTAAAAGTGCCTTTATTCATTATTTTCGAATGGAACACCCGATATATTATAACATTTCTAAATTCACTGGAAAATTTCGAAGTCACTTTATCTTATGTGTTTTATACCTAAATTTCACTGTTTTCCCAGAATTCACAATTTTCAGTAAAATAATCAGCAAAAAATTTTAATCAAATGAAAACTAATTTTCATCCTATAAGAGATGTCCAGAAACATAACCGTCTACCTCTAAACATTTATAAGTTCTTTTATTCAAATTGTTGTGAATACCTTCTCGAATCGAGGCTGTAAACTGAACTCTGTCACACTCGTTCTTTTATATCATCTTTTGTTGTTACCGGGTTTTGATAAACTTTATCTTTAATATACCCTTTTGTTTGTTTTTATTTGTTCCATGGCAATTATGATAGATCCGTTTTATTGAATTTTGATCATTTCAGTGAAAATTGTAAATTCTGGGAAAACCGTAAGATTTAGGTATAGAACATATAAAATAAAGGGGCCTTGAAATTCTCCAGAGAATTCAGAAATGGTATAACATATGGGGTGTTCCATTTGAAAAAAATTAGTTAAGCCACTTTTACATTTGGGTTATTTAATATTAGTTTGTGACCGCACTGTATACTATTTTTTGAGTATGGAAGAATGAATAGAGCCATCCACTACTGAGACATTACTTTCTAACGATATCCATTATCAGCTTTGTATTTAACAATATCTCTAATAACGTGATGTTCTGAAATCGTTTAAAAACTCTAAAGAGTTAACTGTAACTCGATAACCAACGAACTTAGGTGAATAGAATGGTACATAAAGTACCATTGAATTTTACTGTAGTACTTAAGAATATAGAAAAAATATGTGGTGTTCTATTTAAAATAACAAAGATGTTGGCTATTTGCGGTATAACCGGAAGTGCCAGAGAACTGTAAATATTTTAGCTGAATACATCATAGTGACGAATGTATTCATACAGATTCACAGATTTCAATTCCATTTAGTTTGCCCTAAACAGATGGGGTTCCATCTTCGAGAGACATGCTGTATATATACAGGATGTCCCACCAAAAGGGCACCTCACCTAGAACAGCGTTATTAATCCGAATAATTGCATGCGATTTTTAATATTCACTAGTAGAATAGCTATGGGGATTCGAGCACAATTTTCCTATGTATTTCTTATGGGACCAAAAAACACTATTTTACTTCCGGTCTAGGTAGAAAGAGATAGCTATTGTTAGAGAGAGAGAGAGAAGTACATATGGAACTTGTGCGCATGCGCATATGAATTAAATTTTAAATGATAGATATCTGATCCCAGCCACGCATGTTGGTAAAAGTGAGGTTAAGAAAAAAATGAAAATAGAATTTTACTTCATTTATTTATAACACTTTAAAATAATTCGGATATTGTATAAAATTCCCGAAACAATAAATACAAATTGAATATAACCAAATATGTGCCAATATTAATTAGACTAATGGAAATTACATCATCAATGTTGTCTACTGTTTATATTGGGTAGGTGCAAAAGTTTTTTCGGTTTTTAAACCTCCCATGGTACCAGTCTACATCACTGGTTAGATGTTCGGGAACCAGTGGCCCCCTACCAGTTAAGCCCTGCAGTACTTGGCACTGGTCAACCCTTTGCTCGGGTGTGTGGGATCGCTAAGTCCACCCCAAACTGAGATAAGCTCAGTCCCTGCACATAATGACTCGGGCACCTCTCAAACGTTCAGATTCATTCTTCTCCTAAACACACACTTTGCAAAATTTTCACACCGTTCATACCTATCCCGAGTCAAACACACAGCGCTTACACATACATTCATTCCAACCACAATCACCCCGAGGGAATCCAAATCACGCAGGTCATCATACAACTCACAGCGGATCATTACATGCTCCCAATCCTCATTCTCCTTACCACACATACACAAAGGTGATGGCACCAAGCCCCTCCTATAGAGGAACTCATTCAGATTTCCATGCCCGGTCAGGAGAAATCCAAGCTGTAGGCTCAGGCCAAACCATGGCCGGTCACGGACCGTTCTCACATCTCTAATAAATCCATACAAAACTTTTCCATGCTCGTCCTCATCCCACTCTCTCTGCCATTCATTCCACAAGTCCTCCTCAACTTGTCTCTTTCTCGCCCTCACCAACACATCATTCAAAAATTCATCCCTGTCGATCTCGTAGTTTCGCAATCTCCGCTGGGCCTCAAGGTGCCAAGGGAGGCAACCCATGAGAACCCTCATTGTACTCGTAGCCACCGTTCTACAAACACTTGAACAGGAATACAGCGCCACCCGCTCACCGCGGGCGAGTAGATCTCTATAAACCTGTACATTCATTCTCCGTGCCCAGACACTCGCACCATACATCGCACATGCAGAACTTAAACCTTGAAACCATACACGCATCATCCTTCCACGAACTCCCCACTCATGTCTCAGGACCCTTTTGAGCCCTGCCACACATACAACCAGCTTCTCACGCAAGTGTAACCTCACGTTCAACCTTTCACCTATGAGGATGCCAAGGTAGCGCACACTAGTTACGCACCTGATACCCACATTACCTATACGAACAACAGGAAGCCTACCATGTGACAGGCAACCTTTCAGCAACATCGACACGGTTTTCGATTCATTCAAACGAACACCCACGTATCTTCCCCATTCAGTGACCCTTTTCAGCGCATTCCCGATAGCTGTCCTAATTTCACACCTACTACTCCCCTCTATCATAACCACGAGATCATCAGCGTACGCAACAGCAGATATCCCGCCCTGCTGCAATTCATGCAGTAAGCTATCCATCATTAGGTTCCAGATGAAGGGTCCACATATGGAACCCTACGGACAGCCTCTCTTCACATCATACCACAACCGATCATTCCCATTGTCAATCGTAACTCTTCTACCCTCAAAATAACACTTCCAAAGCGAGATCTCCCTGCACCCAACTGCTCGTAACCTTTCAATGACCCTCAGCTATTCTAAATTATCAAATGCTCCCTTAAAGTCAATAAACACACCTAGCACGTATTTCCGATGGGAGGACTGTACCACAGACATCAATTCATACCATGCATCCTCAGTACGTCTTCCACTACGGAAACCGTACTGTTTGTCATTCAAGCCATCACCAATCAGGTTCAGCAACCTGTTTACCATCAGACGTTTCAGCACCTTACCTAGAGTGGGTAAAAGACATATCGGTCTATACGACGATACACAGTCCCGAGGTTTATCTGGTGACTTTAGTAAGACCACCAGCTTCCCCACCTTCCAGATGTTCGGAAAGCAACCCTCGGCAAGGCACTTATCATACATGCATTTAACATACCATGGCAAGGCCCTCCAGAGATGCCTCACCATGTCCGCTGTGAAACCATCCATTCCCGGTGCCTTCCTGACACGACACTTCCACACAGCAGATTCAATCTCTTCCTCAGAAAAATTCACCAAACTTTCACTCAAGTTTTCATTCGAAGATTCATTCACCGCATTCATCTCACTGGGAGGGAAAAACGTACTCAGCATCATACCCATGGTCTCGTGCCACGTTGTGGTCGATACACCATTCACTCTGAGACAGGAAATCGAACGATCCCCACGACGCCGACAGACACGATAGACCTGTCCCCATGGGTCAACCTCATTCCCGCTCATGACAAATTCTCTCCAGTGTGCCTCCTTCCTCTCACGTATTGCATTCTTATATACCCTGGATGCAGCACTCATGCGTTCCCTCAATTCTTGGAGCGCAACCTCATTCCCACCTCTCCTTCTTGCATTCTGGAGCTCTCGCCTTCTCCTACGGTAGACCGCCCTCAGCGCAGAGAGATCGCGGTTCCACAAACGAATCTCCCCGACACCTCTGGACAACCCTCTCCGTTTTAGCAAACACTCGTTACTTGTACTCTTTAACCATTCATTCAACTTCTGTACCATAGCTTCCGCTGACAAGTTCATATAATCATTCATATCACAGCTGTCGGCCTGAGCTTCAAGCTGTCTCTCATACATATCCCAGTTCGCACCCGCTGTTACCCACACAGTCTCACGCGGGACTTCCCTATAGACAGTCTGATTTTGCCGCCGAATTATCAACTCAACAGCATTATGATCGCTAATACTCCAGTCCGGTTGGACAACCCATTCAGAATTGAAACGCTCCAACCAGACATCATTTACGATGACCACATCAATATCACTCTCTCCCATGGGACCACTAAATGTGTAGTAATCTGACGGTATGTTCAATACCGCCATACACTCCTGAATTATAAATTCTTCGAACGCAGCCCCACGGGTCGCAGTCATTCTATATCTCGTCTGACCTTTGCTGTACCACAAAGGCGATACAGCATTGGCGTCCATATTCACTAGTAGCGGTTTGTCACCAGCCGCTACTCTAACACCTTTAATCATCTGCAACTGAGTCTCGACATCATCGCCCAGAACACAGTATAGAGAGCATAGGATCCCCTCACCAAGAGGCCCACCTACCCATACACAGGTCATCACCTCATTACATAATGCATCCAGAGTAATAACACTCAACTTTCTATCATGCGGAACGACAGCAGCCTTGGAATTTCCAGGAGCTGCGAATACTCTCATACCAGCCGGCACACCTACTACT
>JAZBGX010001227.1:0-18473 GCA_037414775.1 Zonitis immaculata
ATGGAAATTCAGCTAATATGTACGTTTTATGATTTGTAATAGACGGAAAATTATTCAGACTACCGCATATATGAATAATAAACTTACACTATAAAACTCTAACTATGTATTCGTATATTATGATTTACTTTTTCTATTTGTATTCAGTATAGTGGATTTGATTGCAAGAGCGCCCTAGGGCCGCTCTATAGTATGACGCCCCTCTTGTATAATTTATATTGAGACATATAAATTATAGCTATACTATTTTACCATTTCAAATATCCTACCTTTGCGAAAGCGGATTTTTGCGATGGCTACTTTAGACAACTTATGGAACTTACAGTGCAGCCATCAAGAATTGAGCTTACGACTACAGCTACCATATAGGCTCGTTGACTTTATATGTAATTTTAGAGTTTATAATGTAGGAGTAAAACTTTGAATCGTTATTTGTTGGAACTGGCTGGCTAGTGTACCCTAATATTTTATTATGGTGACTATTAGGACTTTACTATCATCCTGCAAAAGTTGATCCCAAACTTCATTTCCCACCTCGTTCGATGCCAATCCGTTACATGCCAATAATCGTTAGAATTTCGTCCATAAAAACAGGAAAAATACATTCAATCGGAGCTTAAATTCTTAAAGTAATATGAGCCCAATTTTGTCGTTTGTTAACAAGAGAGAAAGGGCAAAAACAGGATGAGATCCATTCTAGTTAGTTGCGTAGAAACGATACGTTATACACATGAAACAAAATCCGATCTTATCATCATCATCAAGTAAAAAAAAAGAAAACTACCAATAAAAAGACAAAAAAAAATAATATTGGGATTTATCTCAGAAATAATACAATCGATTTTCAATTCGAGCATCGCAATAATTTCTAATTTAAACATAAAAATTGAAATAGAATTCGATTTGTGAATATATCCAAAAATTTTGTGTTATGTCGTGGATTCGATCGTGGTGTAATTGAAATTTCGTTTGCATCAATAAATTTGCTTTGGATAATTGGTATGCAAATCAATTATTTTTTGTGTCAGTCAATTATCAAAATATATCGATACAACTACCATCAAAATTAAAGCAACCTGTACATATAATTGACTGTAAACTTTTCAATATATAATGTTCAGTTATCTGTATATAATTGATTTGTTTTGAATAAACAAAGGTGGATAATAGTTGACATATTTCCATTATAATCAATCATCTAACATCAATGTTTTATGTAACAATTAATCATAAAATAAATAAATAGTGTATAGAAATAGATGTTAAAATGTCCATTATATTAAAGTTGGGTCTGTATAGTTAGTGCTGATTAATGTTGTTATAAAACATTTTTATCATCTAAATTTTTTGCCACAAGTCCAGATGGGGGTTTATGTTGCAGGACATTTTATTTATTTATTTCATTATTATTATATTTTTTTGTCTGTTATACTTTGCCCACATTTCAAAAGATAAATACTATTTTCTTATCAATATATTCTCATCCCTTTTTTTTTAGAAATTAGAGTATTGTTGTTGTTGTTGTTATTAATCGAATCAACTCTCATCCTTCTGTTCGTATTGTTTTGTCCGGTCTCTTTCAAATACTTACAGTCGAGTATTTCCTTCTATTTAATCGACAATCAAATTATAAATTTGTATGGTTGCTACTTAGTCCCAGATTTATTGTAGGCAGAAATACAGTCGAACTCGGTTATAGCGAGCCATGAATTGAGCTTACTATTGAAAAACGGACCTTACTTGGAAAATAACCCTCGTAATATTGATGTATATAGTGGAATTTATATTTATATAGCCTGAAACCTGGAAATTTGGACAGCTTTTATATAAAATCCATTATAAAACGGAATAAAATTGTATTGTATTTACATTTTCTTGAATATTTGATGAGATATAATTTGCCTTTAATCAAGTTGTGTCTCGGTAAATAACAATTTGGATGTTTACAATAATGGTGGTATATATCTATATAGATTATTAAATATTTATAAAGCAATATATTTGTATAGGGGGGAATTCGTAAGGAGAATACATTAAAATTTTCTATATAAATAAAAAATGATATCTAACTAAAACGCAACCCAAATACCCTCCTCTATCTACCCCTCTATTCCTTGATATTGTTCATCATCATCATCATATAAAGTAAATATTATTCAGTTACATGTCGTCTCCATTTACTTGTTTTCCAAGTTTCATATAGCCATTCAATAAACGGATATTGCTAGATTAAGCCCCGAGGAGTCTTAATTTAAATTTTCTATTTCAAATCTCTTGTGCTTCGATTTTTTTCCCATTAAAACACCTAAAAAACTCCTACTCTTTTGAACAAATATGGTACTCTTGTTTGTTCCCGGTTGGATACATTGTTTTCCAGTAAAATGAGTTTGAGCAGAGCAAAACAACACGATTCATTCAAATTTCCATATGGGTCCTTTGATTTCGGAATATCGTTTAAATATAGGATTTGGTTGAATTTCTACGTAATTTATTGATTGTTGTACATAATTGTTCGTTGCAAAACATGGGCGTATATTCACTTGTTTATTTATTACACTAAATGGAATGTTTACACAGAAATTTCCTTTTCTCAGAATTTTCTTTCGACAATTTATAAGGCCATTACAAATTCCAAGTAATAAAATTACAACAAAACCGACATTGGTTATCAATAAATATTTTCTACATACACAGATTGTTATCATTTTATCATCAACATTATTATTATTATTAAAAGTTTTTCCGTTGTTTTGTTGTGATTTATTATTATAGAGAAGTATTCAATTAGACTAGAAATAGAAAAAGTTTTTGTTGTTCCAACTGGGATTTGAGCTCCGTTATTTATTAATTATTTACCTTTGGATAAATAATTGGGAAGCAACCCAAAATGAATATTTCTTCATTTATTTTTATTCGAACTTGCATTTTTGTAGAAATTATTTCGTATTATGAAAACAAATCCACAATAAGTTGTTATTATAATGAGTAATTTTTAATTTCCCACTCATCTACAGGCTGTTTGTCCGGTAAAGAAATCTTTTGTGCGTGTGCCGCACGAGTACATTGCATTGCACTAGATGCACCTCGGTACGGAGACACACTGTAGAAATATCAACGTACACTATCTTACAATAAAATTTCAATTTATATTCAGAAAATTTCCACACATTTCCCATTCGGAAATTGATTGTTATTCTTCTAATTTAACATTATATGAGTCTAATGTTTAATTTCCCACTTTCAGCTCCAGGCATATATAGGTAAAAATAAACTTTCCCAAATAAAGTTGTCAACTAGATAGCATTCTCTTTCGAATTCTCCAACAAAAGCTCAAAATCATTCATGAATAATTCAAATAAATTATAAATTTAATCAAAGTAAACTTTATGAATAATTATCCATTGATAAGTGAGTAGCTACTATTTATTTATTTATTTATTTATTTATTTCTTACAAAGGTCGCTTAATAATAAAAAAATATCTACAAAGGGATTGAGGTTGGAATTTGTTTGTTTTCCCGTTTATTTATTTTTTCTCTCTCCTCCTTCCAGAGGATTTCTTTATCGCATTTTATTGTTGTTTTTTTCTGGTCGAAAAATTCAATTTAATAACTGAACGAATTGTCTATGGAATGTGAAACAATTTTTTCTATTGCTGTTGGTATTACAAAATGTAGGTGTATATGTATATATATATATATATAGCCTTGTTAGGTAGAATTTGAATTTGAAATTTTATCTATTCTCTAAGCGATTTATCTCGTAGAAAAATACAACAATATCATTGCCATATAAATGGATCATTATTATATTCGCCTGATTTATGCCATTTATTACTTTATAGTCTTGTTTTATTTGATTTTATTTTCGTTTTTGTTGAGAGAACCAATTCAATGATTATAGAACAGAATCTCTATAATAAAGCCTATATTCGAACTATATGTGCATTAGATAATGTATATATAGCTTTGAAATGGAGCTTTATATGAATAGATTTGTATTGTCCTATATAGGAAAGCCCATCATTCGCTGTTAGTGGATTCATTAATTCGAGATTACTATTGATTTTTCGCTGCTGTTACATTCTTCTATTGACCTTTATCAAATTGGCTATCCCTAAGTGCGGACATAATAAATCCAGTGCACTTACTTATTGTACAATTACATTCAATTCAATCGACTCCAAACAACTGATTTGTCTCAGAATAGCCCTCGTGTACTTTTTATCTGTCCCCACAACGTCACTAAAACGGCGACTTTGTTCGTCAAAGTTTCGATTTTGAAAAAACGACTATATATGTATATGGCACGGACGTTGAAAATACGTTCTGTGTGTCCTGTCCCAAGCGTCAGACAACTTCTATTATTCCAACAAACTTGATTTGGATTGAATGAAATATATCGCAATATTATTGAAGTTAGAAGAATCTCTTCCGATAGAAATCAAAAAAACATACATGAACGTTGATAAATGTTGCGCTTCTATTTCATTAAATCTGTTTGTTATGCTCTAGAATTTCAGTATTAAACTCTATTCCATTAAAGTAATTAAGATTAAGAATAATCCTTAAATTGTTTCATCAACCAAATTTGATACAATTCCTATTTAAATTCAATTCTGAATTGTAAATTATTTGTTCAAATCTCGGAAAATTGAAGACAGAGACCATATAAATTGCATGATTCATTATTCATATACCTTGAACTTTTGTATTTATTGAGTAATGATTTTTGGTCGAAAAATCTCCGATCGACGGACAATTTTGTATAATAATTACATTAATCCGATCTCTATATATCCATATAAGATCAATATCAATTTAGATCGTTGAAAGTATATAGACAATTGTTTAATTATTAATTCCATCAAGATGCCACATCAGTATATCAAATTAAGTCATCTATAAAGGTGTTGTTGTTGTTGTTGTTACGCTATCTCTGTTACTATTAACATTACAATATAATTGAATCAGGAATTGGAAACCTTAAGAGAATTTAATTTGATACAATCCCGGCTCTTATAGAGAGATACATCACAATCACATTTATATGCGAATATTTGTCGCAAATCCAACAAGGGATAACTAACAAAATCGTCTCGATTGTTTTTCTTTATTTCTCCCATCAATTTATTGGCAATGTTGACCTTAACAATATTAATAAATAATAAGAACGAAGCTTTTATCGTACGGTAATTTATTAAATTCGGATATGAAAATTGTTTTTTTTTGTTTTGTTTAATTTTGCAAAAGAAATTATTTATTTAGTGTAATAGAAATGATTGTTTAATTCATTGCGCATGTCGTGGAATATTTTCCACTACATCAATGATGCTAAATCGGGAAACAAGGTCGTGAAATATTATTATCCAAGCCAGTGGCACCAAAAAAATATGGCGGATAATCATGTATATTGCCACTATAATATCGGTTGATTTCCCGAGAAAGACCGGGATTGGCTAATAAATAGTAGGCAACACACAATTGCTAGTCATTTTCGATTTAGTTACCGTCGTCGTCGTCGTCTAGTACTTTTCGCCATCGATTCGGTAAAGAGTTGAGTCAATGATTACTTATTGATCGGAATAAACCGAAATCAGTTGGCGCTAAGTCCGGTTAATATGGAGGATGGGGTATTATTTCTCAATTGGACACCAATCGTTTTAGTCCGGTACTCTTAGCGGTCTAGACAGTTTAATATTCGACGCAATGATAAAAGATGTACCACAAATCTCTGCTGAGTAGGTCATTTGGTCTTCGCTAACCAATCACTATAGTTGTAAGTCTTTCCCAAAATATGTAAATGCCATGAAAATATCCGAGTTGGCAGCCAGATGTATTGCTTCGAGCATTGACATATGTATGTCACGTGCAGCTTCTATTGCGGAATGCTCAGCTTGGAACTCCTATAATTGAAGTTGAAGGTATCTTGTCCTCTTGGGGAATATCCGAAGGAAAAGCGCAAGCAACTATGGCTTATGCTCCAAATTCGGGCTTCGATCCTCCAACATGGTGGAAGGTGAACAATCAGGAGTTCGAATTTTTTTTTCTATAGCCAGGCAATATTTAGTTACGACACCATCTACGAGGTCCGTAGCAAGTGTGTGTGTTTAGTTAGTGCTGGACTTGTTTATCAACCGCATCGAAACTGTTTCGAAGGAGCAAAGACTTCAAAAACTATTTTTCTTAGACGAAAAACAAATTTCCGGTAAATGACAATCCAAACTAATGTGTATAAGTAACATTTCACCAAGGAAACTTCGATTCATTATTGCCAACAATATACAAACAAAGTTTATATCAAATGATTGATTATTATTGAGTTTTGATAAGATCGAAACTTTGTTTATGGTGGAAATTTTCAATTACACACATCAATCATCAATGTAGAAATGTGTCTGTCGGTGTGTGTTTTTTTTTACTTCTTCCAATCTCCTATACGATAACATTGAATTTCATTATACAGTTTTACAACTGTTTTAATTAAAAACTTAGTATTGAATTCGATCTGGCACAGTGCTGAAAATTCCCCACTATCATCCCAATTGATAATACCGAGTCTTTATTTCTCCTGATTTGCAAACAGATTTCAACTAATGTTAATAACAGTTGGCATCACTTGAAGTTTGATATGATTAGAGATACTATATAACCAAATGGCTGAACGTATTTCTATCATTTCTACGATTGGAAAATTTAGTTACATTTCTCTTGAAGAACAACACTTTCTCAGTAAAATCTAAAATAGAATTTGTTTCAGATTAATTATTTGAAATAAAATTGAATAAGCCTTTTAGCAAATCAAACGAATAAAATCCTTGAACTATATATGTTTCCTCTAAATATTTATTATTCGACTTGTGAGGTCGAATCGTTGAATACCAGACAGAAATGTATTGACAATCCTCAAAAAAAAAAAACAAAAAACAAAACAAGAAAGACCGTTTCAGTAATCGTATTTATTTGGCGAAACGTAGCGTATGTTGTTGAATAATAAATATCTATAGAAAAACAAAACATATAATATAAATGATAATATGGCAAAGTCAGTTTGGTTGAAGAATGAACCGAAAAAAATCAATGAAACGATACATGCCAACATTGACAAATACTAACAAATGATAATTTATAAGAATTCTCAAATTTCATTTGAAAGAAATGCGATCGGAATAACAAAATGGATCGTATCACGACAAACTTTCGACGACACACATCTATTTCATTCCATTACCTCCTGGCTAAAATCAGGTGAAAAGGAGAAAATTGGGACCGTTTTTTGATGAATAATACGGAACAAGTATTAGCTGATTTTGGTGATTCTTGTACGTCTCTCTAAATTTTCGAATATTTATTAGAATATCCATCAATGTGTTTCATTAAATAGTTTAAATTATAGAGTAATTATCGGAAATCGCCCGGCGCATCCACCATTTCGACCCCAATCAACAATTGCAATTTGCAATTATATAACTTCCGGTACATCTACCATTTCGGTGTCGATCAACTCTTGTGATTATAATTCAAATGACACAACTAATTGTAGAAATGTTTGGAACGGAAATCGTATCGATCTGCTGATACGTGAGTCTATAAGAGTGTTTTTATTTGCTCTTGATTAACTTGCCGGGTTGTTTTTTTTTGTTTTTTTTGTCCTATCCGACATCCGATAATCTCTTTTAGAGTACACGAAATTTTCTCTTGAACACATAAAAACTTCGATGTTCAGTCAAGTAAAGTTGAAATAACATTTTGAAGAATTGTAGACCAAAAAAAAAAAAGACGAATTATATTGATAGTTTCCCCTATCATCATTTTAGAAATTTATTTGAGTAGAAACAATCGACAATAAGAACAAACTACAATCACAACCACATCAGATAATTAAATTACCGCAAATGTGGTTGTCGTTCTATACCGTCTTAAAGTTGTATGTGCATTTAAACTAATTTGAACTAATTGTATTGTCGTATGGTGGAGATATTCAATTAATGTTTCCTTTATATCGAGATTGTCTCTAAATTACAAAGTAATTTCTATTAAATTATTCAGTCGTTAAAATTTAATGTTCATTAAATATTATTGTAATAATATAATAAACAAAAAACAATATAGAATTTGGGAGTGACAGTTGCTCAAATTCTAATTTAACTTGATTTCAATATCAAATAGAAAGAGAGAAAGTGACAATAATAGAGGTCGATATATCTGATATTAATTGTTGACGAGTGGTTGAATTCTCCAACTAGTTGACATTTAATGATTGTTGAACATCTGCTACAACAATTTCGAATATAAAATCAATTTCCCAATTATTTCCCTAAAATTATAATCGATTAATAAGAGAATCTAGTCGATCGATTTAAACAAATAGAAAAAAAAATTGTTGGGAATTTCTCAGTAAAAAGTAACTCATTAATTTTGTTCGGCGCTGTATAATAAAAAAAAAAAAAACGCCCTTCCTAACACTTGTTTGTTGAACGTTTAATAATTCATGGGGAATTTAGGAAATGTTTTGCCGAATCTGCAAATCTAATAGCGAAAGTTTTCCCCTTCGTTCAAATCAAACACAATCTAATTTTGACTTTGCTGAATTATTTAAATCAACAGATATGTTCAATAATTATTTTATTCGTTTGATTATCTATTTTTCGTAAAATTGAATTTGTCATTTGCAATAAAATTTCTCTTTTTCTTAATCGTCGGAGATTGTCGAGCATCGACCAAACCAACTTCTGATCTCTTCTAGCCAAGAATTCTGTCTTCCTCCTACAAATCTTTTAACTTTAATTCCACCTTCTATTCTAATTAATCAGATTACCTATGTAGCTTGTTTTTATTTTTTTAATGGTTAATATGAGTTCTATCTTTTTCATTATTTAATCAAGAGCTTCTTAATTCGTTATTTACTGCACCCATGGTATTGTTAACATACGCCTGTAGAAATACATCTCGAACGTGTCCAGCTGGATCAAGTGTCTAACCTTCGCCACTATATAGAACAGTAACGAAAATTTAACATCCCAGCATACGCATCCTGAATTCAAGATTTATTTCTATAACAAAATGCACGGTTGTCCCTCTTCTCTTTGCCTATTTTAACGTTCGCTATTTGTTGCCAGTATAGCAGCACAATAATATCGATCGTGCTCAACGTAATCGGAAGCTTTCCTATATAATCAATAAATCACGCCTGGACGTTTACGTTTATATCTATCTGAGTTAAGACACTTAGAGAAAGAAGAGTGAATCTCTGGTACACACGCCTCCACGAAAGCCAAACTGACAATCATCCATCTGCCTTTCACATTTTTTATAAATGCGTGTATGTATCATCCTGAAGTATATTTTCAATATGTGAGACATAAGGCTGATCATTATTGATTACGATTGAATATAATTGGAAATTTCAGTGATATCAAGATTTATTTAAAATATTGAGTTTTTCTATTATTTTAAAATCGTTTGCAAGATCAATCAGTTGGAAAACTAGCAATCTTACATGTGCCAACGAAACAAAAATTCAACGATAATTTATTCAAACTGTTGTTTAGAAACAATTCTTGATAAGTTAATAAATAAATTATAGAAATCGATTTTTATAACTTGGCAATATTTCAAATGCATTTTTGCTTGAATTTTTTTTTTTTTTACCCTTGCCCCTAACAATTGAACAGAACAAGATTGAAATATATTGCAATTCTCCTAGTATAAATACATTTTAAAGTTTCTTTACGAAATATAGAGAGCCATAACTTCGAATCTAAACTTTTTTCCGCATGTCCAACAAACTCCATTAATTATTCGTTTTAAAAAAATGAAAAATTATGTTGGAAAGTCGGAAAAATAATCAATCATACAAAATTGACAAAACGACTTTCGGAAATCTAATTATCCAATCAAAACAAAATAAATTAATTATAGTATACAGGCTGGTCCGTCAGAGACTTTCCTGGTCTTGTAGGACCTCTGGTTCTAGTGGAGGAAAAAAAAAATGCACTCGAAAATCTGAGGTTTAGGAAATCGTTTCAACGTCAAAATGTTCTCTAAATATCACTCTCTTGATCGTCGAGCCCATTTTTTTTGCACCCATTAGAGCCAGAGTTACAAGACCAGGAAATTTATCTGGTGGACAACCCTGTATATAATTTGTATATACTTGATTAAAATTTTTCGAGCTAAACTTGAAAACTTATCTTGAGTAAACATATTGTATAATCAATCCAAGTCATACTATAGAAATCATCACAGTTGAGTCTATCTCGTATAGGAATGTTTATTGATGTATAAATAATTAATTGTTCATCCATTCGATACATAAATAGACACAATAGGGATAATTTTATTTAGGGTATATATCCAAAAATTTGTAAGCTCTAAAATGGGTCGGCTATAAAGACATCCAAACAATTTTTTCCCATGCACAATTGTAAAAAAAATTCTCAGGCATGAATACACCCTCAAAGTTTACTCTTTTTACAAGCATTTTTTACATATTTACAATAAATATTTGCACAAGCTACCGAATTCGGTTATTATCGGAATCAAAATTCGATAAAATAAAAAAAATGATCTTGTATCTCAGTTTCATAGATATCAAGATGTTCTCTGTTCCATATCAGTTTAAAATACTAAAGTGAAATACTTTGTCTTCTCAACACTGACACAGATAGCAAAGATTCTACAACTTTTGTAGCTCTATAAATTTATGAACGTTAACGACAAAGGGTGGTGTAAAATCTGACACCCTTCAATATCTCCATCTCGCTTAAACTAATATAAAGAGATGGAATTGGAATGAAATAGACGCTACTTTTACTTGTAAAAGAAAAAATTGAATGAAAATAGATAGTAATCTTCTAAACGAAATTTTTATTTTTTAGGTCGTTCGAAATGTTATAGTCGACATGAAGTCAGCTTTGTTATATCCGTATGAAGGATATTCTAGTCGAGTATTCTGCCGAATTGTGAATCCAAAACATGCCGCTATAACAGCTGCCATTTACACATTGGTATGATATTTTGACTACACAATGGATCATATTTAAAAAAATTTAATAATATAACAATTGTATTTTACAGAATATCTCAATTTTAGTTGTATTATTATATAGTTGGCGTATCAGTGTAAATATCAAGAAATATTCAACACTTGAAGATGTCTATTACGGTGAGTAATCACACAGCAACAACAAAAACATCCATTACGATTCTTTAGAATTGCGAATAACACGAAAAGTTAATTAAATTCCATCACATCGCACAAATTATAATAAAAACTACTTTTTGGTTAGGTGCATTAACTTTTTATTCTCGTAATAAAAATAATTTGCAATTTTATGTTGTAATATTAAGAGTTAACGGACTTGAAATAATCAAGATACAATTTATATTTGCTAATTGAATATACGAGAGGTGATCCAAAGCCATGATTAGTCCGTCTCTTCTCTGAAACACAAACGACTTATGACTTTCCCAAAATGCTTCTAGTGCGACCATCACCTCGCTATTGTCTCCAGATTTCTTGTCCCTAACCTACTCTTCAAGTCGTGGAAATAGATAAAAGTCGCTATATCCGGAGTCATTCGAAGCTTGCTTCTCCAACGACAGCTATCGCAACTTTGGCTTTGTTTGCGGATGCGTTGTCATTTTTGATGGCTCCCCGAATTTAGTGTGCATAGTAAGAGTTTATTGTAGTGACCTCCCTTTTTTAGGTAATCCATCATAATTATTGTCATGGAATCGCAGAAAATGATCGCCATACAATTTTTCACAGAATTTGCGACTTCAAATTTCTTCGGTCTCTTTTCCATGTCAATTGTTGTTAATTCTCAGTACTGGAGTGATGGATCCATTGTCACAAATCGGGTCAATAATCTATCCATATCAGCCTGGGAATATTCAAGATTTGTGTTCGGTATTCATGTAACTTTATTTAAATGTCTGATAGTCACTCCCCAGTCAGAAGTATACAATGACTTCTCGTATTCGAATGAATTTAACCACAAGATAAAACGGTATATTTATATTTTTTTTGCACTCATAACTATGAATAGCTTATAAGCTTCTTACCTAAAAATTTTTATAACTACTAAAAATTACATTTGGATCAGCCCTCGTATTTATTTTATTACTATTAATTCTTTATATTATATTTGCTCTCTATATACATTAATTTTTTATCTTAATTTTTTATTCGTAATTACAATACGACCAATAATGTTTATTGCAATCAAAAACAAATCGACAGTTTTCGATTAATTTTGTGAGAATGGTGGAGGCGCCGGGTGTAAAATTTATTATTCACCAAACAATAATAAATACTTTTTGTTTTTCTTCTACCATAAATTATTTATAATAATTACAAATTATATGTTGCAGGTGTACAAATTGCATATTTGACAATAATAATCACGCAACTTTTCATGATATGTTTAAGTATTGTATTATTAATTGGAATCTATAACGTAAGTATATTTAACATTATGGAATTAATTCTCTCCTATCCTTATCTAGCGAAAGTTTCAAACGGTAAACTTTGTTGTTGGAAAATTAAACTTCAAATTTAAACGCAATCATTATTATTACAGAATAAATAGTCGTTTTCATATCCGGCTCTCAGAATATTCAATCTAACTTAATTAATAACGCATCCAGCTTAATGACTGCTCTACCGTATTTGATGGTTCTAAATATTCTAGTCTAGTAGATGAACAAACAATTCAACTACCGACTTCGATAAAATTGCGTTTGTTATTTGTTTGTTTGTTTTTTTCTTCGTATAATTGCTTTGAGCTTACGAAATTATAGCTTACAACTTGTTGGACATCTTCATAGCTGATCTTCGTTACTGCGATTAAGTCACGTTTGAAACAAATTATAACAAAACTTTAAGATTTTTTTTATTTTTTATTAAGCACCACAAAAGTTGTTTTCGCAATCATCATCATCATCATCATCCTCCTCATCCTCACAAAGTCAGCAATTTTCTTCCGCTCTATTCTATAACCTATTGACCTGCTTTTGAAAAATCAATAGAATCAATTATGGAATTGTGATTATTATTATAGCAACACAAGAAGAAGAAAAAATTATTATTATTATTATTGAAGTGGAATTTCATAAATCTGTAACTCTCTTGCATCTCTCTCGCATAGTATTCTCCAATGATAGCAAGAGCGATAGCTACTATACCTGTATTCAAATGAAACTGTAGAATTTTCCAGGTTTAGGGTGTTGTAGTTGAAGAAATAACAAGCGCTCGAAGATTTTAATTATGACATTCAAGGACTATAGTAGCGTTGGAATAATGCGTGTACCTTTTCGGGCAACATCCTAACCCTGTATATAGATATGTATATTGAGGTGCCCAAACAGGTGTTGTTTGGGTTCAAAAAATGGGCCTGTTAAAATTTGAGTTCGAAATTGGAAATTTTCTATAAGTAACATGGCAGAAATTGTTTCTGCTTCTTTTGATTGTTGTAACAAGCAAACTATGTGTCATTCAAAAAATCCAGAATGTCTCAATTCCAAGCCAACTATTGACTGCTATTCTATTTGTGGTTACTTGTTCAAAAAAACTTTTTAAAACTTTATATCATGTTAAAACTAAAATTGAAACATCATGTTCTATACGTATCGATATAAATTTGTTTCCTTTTGAGGCCGGTTAATTAGCTTCGACTGACGCATATTATTATTATTATTATTATTATTCAGAATATAATATGACTTGTAAATTTCTGATAAAGGGTCAATTGTTGTTCACTTTAGTAGAACGTGCTAGGAGGTAAAATGAATCTATCATCAACTATGAATGAGAGCTTCATGAACCCAAATAATTATTGTACCTATTGAATTTCCAAACACGTACCCAATGTTATTTTCAATTAAATATTAAAATATAAATACGCATATATGGATCGAATTTATAATGAGATTTTATTATTATAAATTATAAAAAAAAATTAACAAGGAAACTATAGAGATTTGAAAGTTTCTACCCTTAGTCTAAAAATTGATAAAATCAAAGAATACTTTAGACGACAATTTTATTACTCATTAAAACTGAGTTGCTATAATGCCCCGAAAGATAAAGATGATTTGATTCTGTTGAGGATTTTCATTCTCACAAGGAGGCCTTGATCCTCTAGGTCACCGATTTGGCCACAGCTCTATGTGTTGCCACAGCCCTAGGGTGTACAGCTCGGATATAAGGGAGGAATCAAAAGTTTTATTGGAAAAAATTCATTTAATTGCATGGAAACGAGAAATTCCGTCTCATAAAGATTCTATACAAATCCATTCACTGATTAGCAACTAGTTTAGAGGAAATTTTTTTCTCCCGTATTTCCTAATACTACAAACAGAGCCGTCATAGAGCCAAATCGGTGACGCGAAGGGTGTAAGGTTTCTTTGTCAGATAGTTGGTTTTTTTGCTCCATCCCTTCTGTCTACAAATTAGTTTTATCAAAAATTGCAATTGGTTTCATTCATTTCATCCCTCAATTTCTAATTAAATTAGAAACCATTAAAATTCTTTACATGTTGAAATCTCATTATATTGCAAAACTGTATTCAATTTATTCCGGTATAATAATTTTTAAGCGGATTAAGAAAAATTTATTGCTGTAAAATTGAGATTTGTATTCAATTCTATTACTATTTGGTATCATTATATTTGCCGACCAATGAGAAAAAAGTTAAGGATTTATTATATAACACAGGTGCTACATAGAAAAATCGTTATCTACCTAACTTTCCCGAATTCAACTGTCTATATCAAATTTTTGCTTAAACCTTATTCACGCTCTACTAGTTAAGTGTAATAAGTTTTAACTAGTAAAGAGGAAAAAATCACAATTTATTTCTGAACGTGATCTGAAATTGTTGACAAACCGAAAATTCTACATTGGAAACGTTTCCGGTAAATAATTCGACAAAAATGGTTACTTTTCCAAGTCAAAAAAAAAAAAGGACAAACGAAAGTTTGTCCTTTTTTTGACCAATAGTACCTTTGAAGCTCAATAATCGCTTTTATGTGAACTGTTGGCGTATACATAAATATTTTGAATAGGAGTAGGTAGCTATAAAGAAAGGTATAATGACATGATTCAAACGATACTATACCTATAACTCCATTAGAAGAGATGGACTAATTAAATTAAAACCAAAGTTAAATTGCACAACTTCTAATGAACCATTTCTAATCATATCAACAGAAACTCTATTCGGTTTCAAAATTATTTCGTTCCACTTAAATAATATTTTATTATTTCACATGGAGTCATTAAAAAATGCGAATCTTGCCGAAATTAACAATAACAATATACGGATACAGTTGATTGATTTTGGAGGCCCAGAATCAAAATTCAATTCTCGCTTGTTTTAAAATCGCTTTTCACCTATATATAGAATGTGTTGTTTGTGTAAAAGTAAAAATACACATTACCATTTTGTAAACTTAGTAGAGGCAATCCATCAAACTGTTATCGTATCGTAAATGTTGTTATCGATCGTTAGAACACAAAAAAAAAGAAGAGACACTCGCCGATAACACAAAAAAAACATTATAAAATGTAACAGAAGATATAGTAGGGGTGGGGGGGGGACTATTGATAAAAAATATAACAAACGGATACATTCATAATTGTTTATTCAAATCGAACTTGAGGAATATTGAAAGAAAATTGAATTTCGTCGAAGCGCGAAAACAAAACAGACAAATAAAATATTGTAAACGAATAAAGGGTGTATTTTAGCTTTAGAAGTGAAGAAGCTTTAAAAGCTTGAAACATCTTTTATCCGGAAAAGTGGTAAATATTTGATTAGGTCGGTGCTAAGAGTTTACAATAATTTGATTCGGTCTAGATGGAGTGGCTGGTGATTGAATTTGAAATCAAATCAAATTTATAAAATAGAAATAGATAAAAATTAGATCCTAACAGTATGACTCAAGTTTGTTCTGATTTAATTTTAATTTGAAAGAAAAACCCAACAAAACTGTTTTATAATAGAAATTTAGGGAGGATTCTGGCGGATGCGCCGGGTGTTCAGTTTTTCGTAAAAAATTAATAAATCACACTAAGTTTATAAATCTAATAAAAATAGGGATATTATCGTTAAAATATGCTCCTCTATTTACATTTTAATTACTTTAAAATTTGCTACAGTCGGTTATTTTTAATCATTAACAATACACATGAAGACAGGTTTTATTATATGAGGGCCACTTCTATACATATAACGTAATAGCTTTGTTTGCTCATTATATATATATATTATATTTTTACATAATGTAGATTATATGGAAATATCACTTTTACATTATTAAACTAAACTCTACACTACTTATATTTCAGCCGTTCTAAAAAAATACAACAAAGAAAAACGATACCAATTAAAATGGTAATTCATTTCTAATTTTTTTTTTTTTAGTTGGTGGAATGTTTCACAAATAATATCTGTTATTATCGGAAATTTCAATAACAGCATAGGAATGTTTTTATTTATTAAAATACAACACCAGTTGGGGTTTCTCTAATAATAAACCTTATATACAAGGTGCGACATAAAAACCAAAGTCTTTAGATTGTATAGTACGCTGCAATTAGAAGAGATAGGGGTGTGTAACATCTTACAAGCTGTTCCTTCTCACTTTCAGTTGCTACCATGGAACCGTGGACGTTACAGCAACGCATATTTGTATATGATTGTTTTGTTAGACGTGGTGAGTAGGTGCCTGCGGCACAGCGTGAATTTCGCCAAAAATTCAATATCAATCAAAATGATTCTATTCCCTACCGAGACACAATCTTACGGTTCATAATCTTGGAGTCAGAAGGTCAACTTACTGTTGAAAGGCTAGAGAAGCCCACACCATTATGCTCGTCCTCACCTCAATTACAAAAGAAGAGGTGTGAATGCTCAAGATTTATCCAATTAATAAAATTGTTTGAGCATTATTATTTTGAAAACACTTGATTCCTATACCGCACCCTGTATAAGCTCACCGATCCTATTAGATGATGTCAGGTGTTGAATTCCACCTGTCCTAGTGCAGATTTTATAAAAAAATATATAAGAAGAAGATATAGAAGGGGAAAAAAAGGAAAATCCGGATTAGATATTTTCTGCTTAAACATTTTTCTATTGAAGTGTGAACAATTGGAAATCCAATATTTTTATTCTACTCATTTCTATTTCTACATCTTCACATGTTTTCTATTCCATATAAGTATTGCATTTTCAATGGAAAATAAATATTTTATTCATTGTTTTTATATTATTTGCAAAATTTGAAAGAATCTCCAGTTAAAAAAAAGGAAAAATCTATTATTTCTCTCTATTCTTCTGTTTACATACATTTGTAGGTAGATAAGAATATTCATTTTTTTTTCTATATAATATTTGAAAACATAAATCTCCGAATGCGGGCATTTTCTATTACATAAATTTTTTTTATTCATTTTCCAGACTTTCAAATAATATACGGGTACATTTCAATCCACGGAAAAATTTGGAAATCGCTTATTTATAGTCTCTCCATTTTATTACACGATCATCAATTTTATTTTCCAAGTAAAGGAAAAACAATTTTAATTCTATAGTACACAATAAAGCATATTTTAATATGAAATATTATTTGGAAAGAATAGATTGATTCGATTTTTTGTTCAATTGACGTCGGTAAATGAAAAGTAATATTCGAAATTCTCTTAACACAAAAAATTTAAGAGAAAGAACAGAGCGGTAATTATAGAGACAATCAAAATTGTTGATATCACAAGTCAATTATACCCAGAAAAAACAAATAACTTCACAGGTCTTCTTCTGGTAACTCTCCGTCTTTTAGTTTTTTTTATTCTCGGTCTCTCACTTTTCCTTCATTCTTGAGGTGTCCATGGCTATCAACAGCCATACGTTGCACATGGCCATACCAAATTCCCCACGATATGTGGAATTCTCTCTTTCTCTCCTCTCGATTTTACAAGGCGATCTTCTACGAAAATCCATTTTTGTTACTAGTAGCATTTTTTCTTCAACTGCCATACTTCGCTATGTAGATGCTCCAGGAATTTGTATTCGTCCCTCCAATGCACATGCTAATGCATTTGCTTTACATCCATATCACGACCCCCATTTAACATCATACTCCTCAACAAGTTTTATTGTTATGTAGTTTAGATCTCCGTGGTCTTGTCCTAATGCGATTTGATCATCTGCAAAGCACAGTGTGCACATAACCCCATATTTTCTCCTCCGTATAAAGATAAATGTTGGAAATCGTAGACGAGACGCAATATCCCTATCTCAATCTTTTTATGACTGCAAATCCCCTCGACATTTTATGTCTTATTCTATCGTTATACAAGCATTGAATTTATTATTATTATTATTATTATTAGTCCGTGCTGTTGAAATGTTCATTTTTTTTCTAACAATAATCCATTCTATAATTATCTCGAAAAACGTGTTA
>JAZBGX010001228.1:6675-19232 GCA_037414775.1 Zonitis immaculata
AAAACTACAAAAAAAAAAACTAAAGGGAAAAATTCAAATAACAATACATTTATTGCGATCAAGTGCATCCTGTATATTATCAAGCATAGGACTTTGATCTCTTGCATCTAAATTATCAATCATATTAATTAATTCTTTAAATACAGCAACAACTTTCCAATTATATTTGGCACTACATTCAATATAACCGCATTTCCAATGTTTCTTAACTAAATTAACAATGTCGCGTCGTTTCTCCTCCATAACGCTAGTTTTCAACGCTAGCTGATGTGATTTGAAATTACCACCACAAATCGTTGCAGTATTACCAATTATACCACCACCACCACTAGTACTAGTATTTGAGCCCCCACTACCACTACTACCCCCACCACCATAATAACAACCCGTTGTCGTGACTGTTGCAATTTGTTGTGTTGTAGTTGTTGTTGGTACAGATGATGTTGTTATTGTTGTTGTTGTTGTTGGTGTGGTTGTTGTTATTGGCATTATTGTTGTCATTTGTAGATCATCAACAATTTGATCTTCTTTATTACCAACCACCAATAATGGTACATTTGTCATATTACGACTTTCGCATATTTGATCGCGTATTGTACGTATATATTGGAATGTTTCAATATTTGATAAATCATAAACTAATATATAAGCTGTTGCATTACGTAAACCATAATAACGATAATTTGCCCATTCATAATACGAATTTACTGGGAAATATGGTATAACTGGTAGATCCGAAATTTTTATCTCATATAAACGATCATTCGTTATAACAGATGGATAATATGTATGTTTACGATCTGTTGGTATATAATCTTCACAAAAGTCGTTCCATACAAATTGCTGAAACAACAATAAAAATAGTTGAGTAACGAGCTGCAAATAGCCTATTGTCAATTTTGACTAGATTGATAGGGGAAATCCCTAGCGTTACGGTAGCGTTCTACGGAATAATACGAAGAAAATAGAAAAAATTATACAATAAATAATGGTATTCAACAGAATGTTCGCGTTACGCATCAAAACGCTACAAATATTATAAATACTAAGTAGCGTTATGTAATATTTAGAGTGGATTTCAGCAAAAAATTGTAGCGTTCACGCTTACACGCTTACAAATAATAGAATTTCTACAAAAATTCGAGACTGCATAATGCAAAACAAAAATTCTCAAATTATAACCGTAATCAAAACGCTACAAGCAAAAATGACTCATCATTTACGAGCAATCTGATATGGAAAATCCCTAGCGTTACGGTAGCATTCAACAAAAAAACAAGACTATGATGCAACAATCAATATAGTGCTAGCGTTGAGCACGTACGTAAATACTCGTAGCGTTACGTAATGTTTAGAAAAACGCATTTTTGCTCACAGCTGATTAATAATATACCTATAGTTTTTGCAACAATTTCTTTAAACATCTAGCGTTTCGAGGCACAAAACAACGCTAACTAATTTAGAAAACGCTAGTGAACGCTACGAAATTCATTGATAAATTGTAATGTTGGAAGAGAGAGATTTGTACTAAGCATAAGATATCTGAAAAAAAAAACCAAAAACGGAACAAACGCTACAAACAAGAGCGAACTTGCGTCATTTTTAATCAAATTGATGAAGAAGTCGGTAGCGTTTCGGTAGTGTCCAACTAAATAATATGGAAAATTAAAATTAGCGTGACGCATCATAACGCTAGCGAATGTCATCAATACTAGTAGCGTTACACAATATCTAAAGAAGACGCTGTAAAATTTTGTAGCGTTTTCGTTTACATTAATCTAAGATCTTCAATATTAGTAGCGTTTTGCAACAAAACGCTAGATAATTACATGAACATTGGGCAATATTTTACGAACACGCTAGCGAGCGCCATCAAGGTAATTGATAAATTACAGCTCCATTCCCAATCTTTTAACCGTAATCATTCAAATTTAAGGGACAGAATAACGAATTCCTACTAATCAATCATGACGCTATAAGAAAATGACACTAATCATTACGTTATCTTGAGGAACAAACAAACAAAAAACGCTACATCCAAACCAGTGTTTTATTGCCAAGTGAATTTCCAAATTTCAGAGATCAAGCAATATTGTTTTCGAAAATTAACGCTATAAGTCAAAAAAACGCTAGGCTACAATTGGAAAATCGGTGGCATTCTTTATTATTCCAAGCTATTTGTTAGTTTTTTTTGAACAAAACGCTAATGAAAGATACAAAATGTCTCATGACAATTCGTAGCGTTATAAACGTCAAATTCTATGACATAACTAAACGTATCATCAATCAATCAATCAATCAAACAACGAATAAAATCGCTATAAATAACGTACTCAATAAATTAGCAAATACAGAGTGTCATTGAAATGTGATAACAATTAGTACTTGTCAAAACTATAAATTGATTAAATTTATTCGAAAATATACGGGTTGTGGTCGACTAACTAACTAATACATTAACATTGAACTAATTGAATTTGTCAAATAGTTGACGGATTAGGATTGCAATTTTCCACACGTACAGACGTGAAAATTTCAATACTTTCCAACAAATGTAATTTCGAAATTCCATTTAAACCACATTCTATGGGATCTTCTACTCACTCTCTATATACCATATATATATGTATATTGATAAAATAGTTTTGAACGGAAGCTGCTCCTGGTAGTACTAGGGGCTATTTAGGAAATGTATAGAAATATACATGTGTATAGAGTGATAGAGAGAGATAGATAGAGACAAATGACGTGACAAGAAAGCTGAGTTGTTACGTGCTTTGAAATATTCGCAAAACTTCAAACAAAAGTTAACAGACAAAAAGCGAAAGGGATCAACTGGATGTCGATGATGATAAGGGGAATGATTATAATACACTGTCAAACTAATAGCTAGACAGAGAAGCCCAACCAAAAAAAAACAAAAAAAATCGGTTGCTAACCAAAAAAGTTGGGGAACTTTCAAAAAACTGGAAATATACAGACTGTGCTAGCTAGCTAGCTATATCGATTCTGTTGCAACACTGTACATTAAAACATATCCCTATAGGTATATCGATAAACAATATAAAGACAATAGCCACTATTACCAACCACAATAAACTGAATTTTCCTAGCGTTAAAAAAAAACGCTAGCTTTACAGTAGCGTTTTGTTGTTGTATTGTACAACATGACAAGTTGATGATTATTAATGATAATGACAAAGTACAGTAACAAGTTTCTATATAATTAACTTAACTTTATTAACATTAATTCTAACCTAACCTTAATTTTTTTTACAAAAACAAAAAATGGCGGCGTACAAATTCTATAATTTATCGTCTTTTGTGTGTGTGTGTGTTTCTATCTAAGTTTTTTTTGTTTAACGTATTCTGCAAATGACAACTTCAAGAATTTAATTATACAATGTTGCCAACGTAAAGTTGAAAATTAGTTATTATTAATATTAAATTATAATTAATAGAACAGTTTTTTTTTTTTTTGGTTTCGTTTTTACGTTGATATCAAGTTGGAAATTATGGAATTCTATAGAAAATGTCAGCGACATCTGTAATCCAATTATATGAATTATAAGCGTATTGTTTTATGTTTTATTAGCGTAACGCATATAGTATTTTGATAATGATATAGCGTTATTGTTATTACGTCTAATGTTTATAAATCCGGTATTAATGAAGAATAGAGAAGGGTTTTTGGATTACACAAATATAATCCCAACTCTATTTTAGAGATTACACAATGCATTATTTAATCTCTTTATTGCCAGTTATTTGACATAAAATACGCATTATACAGGCTGTATTATAGAAGAAAAAAACGCCCCTAGCCATAACTCCGTTATTTATAGAATTATAACAAGAGTTCTTGAAACAAAGTTAAACTGTTGATTATCGTCTATCGATTGAGATATATACTCAATAGATGCCATTTCCGGTTACATCGGAAATGACACCAACTTTAGTTTTTCAAATGGAACACTCTGTATATTTTATCATTTTCGGATATCCTGTTATATTCTCTTTAAAAAATCTCTGAAGTATCGTTTGCCTAAAATCAATAGTTATTTAGATATTTGAGCAATATCTATGATAAACTGACTTAAGTCGGTTGCTAGATTCCAACTATATTTCATTCAATTAATCAATAACTATTGATTTTAGGCATACAATACCTCTGAGCTTTTTTGAGTAGAATATAATAAGGTGTCCGAAAATGATAAAATATACAGGCTGTTCTATTCAAAAAACTAAAGTTGATGTTATTTCCGGTGAAACCGGAAGTCGTATCGATTGAGCATCTACCTCAAAAAATAGATGATGATCAACAGTTCAACTTTGTTCGAAAAAGTATTGACATATCTTTGGGAATAACGAAGTTATAGCTTGGAACGTTTTTGATAATACAGCCTGTATAAATATAGAAAAACGCAGGTGTTGACTTTTTTTATTCGTTTAATCATTATAATTGTGTTTAATTCATTTCGAGATGTATAATTTAGATCAATTTAACGCTAGTTAAATATTTGACATAAAAAACGCTAGCAAACGCTAGATTAAATTAGGACGATTTGTAGCGTTTTAAATGCAAATACATATTACAATATTCATTGTAGATGTATTGATTTGATATTAAGCGAATATTAGATAACGCTACGGAATATAATAAATATTTGACATTAATTTCGTATAATACTAACAAATGCTGATGTATTTTATCGGGCAATCTTTGACTCAAGCTTGAATTAACAAATCAAATGGCTTAGTTAAATAAGATGTGTAATATATGCAAAAATATTCATTGAATATTTTAATATAGAATCTTTAAAACGCTAGTGAATGTTAGCGTTTTGTAGCGTTTCTAGCTGAAATGCATTCTAGTTGTTATATTTTTACATAAATATCAATCTGATAATGCAAGGCTTGATTGAAACGCTACTTAACGCTACCAAATATGTCGATATAACCCTAGCGTTTTTAAACGCTATTGAATCGAAAATAAAAAAGAGCAAATCAATAGTACAAATTGAATTTGTCTCTCTACAAAGAGCTTTGATTTGCTCGAAAGCTTGTTTTAAACGACAACAAAAATAATGGAATTATTTACTTCCAACCTGTATATTTACCTGTATTATACTTGTTTTACCAACGGCTGGTGCGCCCAATAATATAACTTTGACACGATCGACTGATTCCGGACTGATTTCGATTGGAGTTTTCGGTATATTTTGTTGATTGTTGTCTTGATTTCCATTGTGGCGCCGTTCCAGAAAATCCAGATCCAATTCTAAAACAATAAAAAGACGCTAGAAGCACAAACAACAATAACATACAGTTCGAGCTACAATTAGCACAGTTATACTAGTGATTATTTTAAAGGAAAATCTATCGATTTTCGTTGGAAAATATGGTAGTTATAGCGAAATTACTGAAATATACAGGCGATGATCAAAATGATGGGACATTCTAAAAATTCGTTAAAAATTGGATTTTATCGAAAATAAATCAAATATTGATGAGGAGAGAAGCAAAAAAACGCTAAGTAACAATCATTACGCTAGTTTATAGCGTTCGGAATTTCGTCATCAGCGATTTCTATAAAATCTAAAATTGATTTCTATAATATATAGAAACATCGAATCGACCTACTTTACTCTTCTATCAACAAAGCACTTTACTCATGAATAGTCCCTTGGACGCTATTATCATTATTTGTTGTANNNAGTTACTTCCCCCCGCCCCGTCTCTCTACCGCTCATTTCCAATAATTAAATTAGAAATTAAATTCGAAATACATGAAGCTTTGAAATTGATCGTAGTAAACGTTATTCACATTATTCACCCTCTAGTGATTTTGGAGTTGATTTACTTGGGGGTTGTTTATCATAGGAATTGAGCACAACCAAAAAAAACAAAAAAACAACACATCAATGTGCTGTATCGACCTATAAATAAATATGTATTCACTAGCGTTATATGTTTGCTTTTTTGCACGATATTACAACGAATACATCCATTTTTGAGCGATATTGATTGTGTTTTTTTTTGTATAAAATCTATAAAACGCTTATCATATTTCTGACAAGATTTAACGTTATAGTTCATGAAGTGATTTTTCTAGATTGCTCCAGGCTCAGTTGATGTATTTGATACAATTTTAAACATTAAACTATAAAAATTCATCCAAAACGCTAGTAAACGCTACATAAATTACAATAAATTGTAGCGTAATTCTATTTTAATCCATGTTTTTGGCACTTATAGATGTACCATGGAGATGTTTGATGAGATTTTGAATAGGAACTCACAAAACACCACAATAACGCTACTGAACGCTAGCGAACGCTACAAAATTTTTACTATTTTATTTGACTGTTCGTTGGCTAATTGATGTTTGATCGAAGTACTTGAAAGAATTTTGCATAAAAACCTCCAAAACGCTAGTGAAATTGAAATAAATCCAAAAATTTCCGAAAACGCTATGAAAACGCTAGTAAACGCTACATTAGTTACAATAAATTGTAGCGTAATTCTATTTTAATCCATGTTTTTCGCACTTATAGATGTACCAACAAGATATTTGATGAGATTTTGAATAGGAACTTACAAAACACCACAAAAACGCTACTGAACGCTAGCGAACGCTACAAAAATTTGACTATTTCAATCGACTATTTGTTAACTGATTGATGTACCATCGAACTACTTAATTGAATTTTACATATAAACTTCCAAAACGCTACTAAAATTGAAATAAATCCGAAAATTACCGATAACGCTACGAAGACGCTGGTAAACGCTACAGAAATTGAAATAACTTGTAGCGTAATTCTATTTTAATCGATGTGTTTTGCACTGATAGATGTATCAATAAAATGCTTGATTAGATTGTAAATAATTAATTACAGAACACCATGAAAACGCTACTGAACACTAGCGAACGCTACAGAAATTGGAATAAATTGTAGCGTTACACAATTTCAATTGACTTATTGATGCATTACCCGAATATTTGACTGTATTTAGAATGGAAACTCTTGAAAAAATATTGATACGCTACCAAGTGCCATAGGAAACGCTAGAGTTATTACAAAAAAATGAGGCGTAGCACCATTCCAATTAATGTTTTTCCAACTCATCAAGGCTTTACTGCAATATCTGATTGAATTTAAGATAAAAACTCATGAAACGCTACCGAAACGCTAGCTAAATCAAATTAAACTGTAGCGTAACTTTGTATTAGTCAATGTTTTTACAGTTATTGATGTACTATTGAATTATTTGATTACAGTTCAAATAAAATCTTCCCTAAACGCTACCATAACACTAGCAAACGCTACAGAAATTATTAATGAGCATTGAATTGAAGAACATTATACGCATTCTGAAGCTCTGACGACCATATTCCACACCAAGTCAACTTGTTGAAATATACAGTGTTTGACGTAAATTACGCAAGGTAAATAGAAAAAAAAAACACTCGTTTGCGTTTGCTTCTGCTTGAGTTTAGTTTACATCGGAGAAACATTGCAACCCATCTTCAATTATTGCACAGATAATCTATGATTACGCTTGATTGTAGAGTATGCGTAACGCTAGCTTTATATTGTTCGAAATCGATTAAATCCAGCATTTCTATCGACAAATAACTAGAATTCTGCTTATCATGCAAGAATTGAATGATATTAATCAAATTACAAGTATCAATTCAATAAAACGCTATACAAACGCTAGGGGAAGTTGAAGAAAATTGAAGTGTCAACACTTTATTTGATATCTCTATACTATGAGAGAAAAAGTGATGATTTACGACAAAAAAAAAGAAAAACACTGTCGTTTATTGATCAAACTATCCGATACGTTATCAATAAAACGCATCGACACGCAACTATTCAAATTACTAATAGAATCCATGACGCTTCTAAGAGAAAAATGATAGGTTGTTCAATTTGATCGCTTGTCAATTGTTGCATAATGTAAACGATGATTTGTTTGGATTGTTCACTCATATGTATTGACATAACGCTAGTCAAATATTTAACATAAAATACGTATTCCGTATAGAACGCTAGTGTTTATTCTCTATCAAGTATTTGCTCAACAACTATTAGTGAATATACAGACGATCATTATAATTGTTTAGTATATGAGCAATCACTCGTGCGTTTTCTGTACGTTACGCTAGCGATTTTTATGTGAAATCAACAAAAACGCTAGCGGTTTCTTTTATGGAAACAGTTTTAAAAGCTTGCGTAATTTGAATTAACAAAACTCATCAAAACGCTATGAACTGTGTTTAAATTTTAATCGAATACTTTACGATTCTACTCAAGTTACGCTAGCAATTATGATAATGAGTTGGCAAAACGCTACCGATATTGAAACAAGAGAATATTAAAACGCTATCATTTTTTGAAATTAGATTTGAAAAACTAACCGTTGCATCTAAAATAAGCTAGCAATTATTATGTTAATACAATAAAATACAATGAAACGCTATATGTTTTTATAATTGACAGTCATTATCTTGCGTTTTGCTTGGTTAACGCTAGCGATTCTCACAAAAAACTTCTATTTAAGTAACGCTACCAAAACAAGCTAGCCCATAATACACAAACGCTATAGGCTTCCATGCTTAGCATGTACTGACTTGTGTTGTGCTCAAGTGACGCTAGCCATTTAATCAAACCAACAAGAAGACGCTACCGGTTTGTTGAGAAAAATAATACTCGTAAACATGGCAGTTGCGAGTAGCAACGCAACCAATTAGTATATGTAAATACAACAAAATAAATACAAACGCTAGCTGCTTATAAAATTAAAATTCAACATCTTGCATCTTGTTTGAGTAACGACGCTAGAGATTAAGACAAAAAAAAAAAAACAGAACAGAACAACGCTACCAGTTTTTGAATTAATATTCGTAATTATTATGTGAATATCTCAAAGTACATTGGAACGCTACCTGTTTTTATAATTATTACGCTACGAGCTATAATATAAAACCGACAAAACGCTATCCTAGTTTCCAAGATACGTTAGCGTTGGATAAATTAATAGAATACATTGAAACGCTATCAATTATTGGGAATCAGCTTACAAAACGCTACCAGTTTTTTGTTATCAGTAAGTGACGCTAGCGATTGTAAAGAATATACAGCAAAACGCTAGCAATTCTCAAAATTAAACTCGAAAGTCTCGCATTTGAATTTAAATAAGCTAGCAATTTTTGTATGAATACAACGAAATATATCAAAACGCTACCTGATTTCATAATTAAAGCTCAACATCTTGCGTTGTACTTGAGTACAGCTAGCGATGGAACTAAAGGAAAAAAACAACTTGGAAACGCTACCAATTGTTAACATAATTCAACAAAATCTGACAGTTACGTTTGAAATATGCTAGCAATTATTATGTAAATAGAACAGGCGCTACCTGTTTTAAATAATTAAAATTCAATATCTTGCGTCCTCGTCCGGATTACGCTAGTTTACGTTCGGAATTATAAATATAAAATCAACATAAAACGCTATACCTTCAGTTTCTTTAATTTAAATACTAAATAAAGTGGTTCTATGCTTAAACTAAGTTTATTTGAATTATCATCATCATCATCATCGTACATGGAAATTACTTCCTATAATCATCGAAACTTTTTTTTCTCATGATTCCAATTTAAATCTGTAATTCCGAGTGTTTCCAATCTTCAACAGAAAAGAAAAATGGGCAAAGCTTCGGATATACAATTATAGAAGAGTCACATTTGAGGGGGTATGGGCGGAGCTAAGTTTTAGAGCCTTCCGCTTACTGCACCTCACCACAATACCCTATTTAAAAGCTTACAACGCTGAGGTGCGGTGTGTGGAGGGTTTTTAGACTTAGCTCCGCCCATGTCCTCTCAAATGTACATCATCTATAATAAAATGTCATCAATATTGCAGTTTCGCTATAAAAAAAATCGATAACAATTAAATACAATTATATAGAATTAGAGGAAGATCAATAGAATTGATAAACAATAGAAGTCGCTTTCCTCTATATTCTCCTCTTATCAGTATCGAGTAAATCAATTTTCTATCATCATTTGATGATAAGAGTTTTTGGTGGGGGGAATTAATTGAAATTTGTTATAAAAAGAAAACACAATAAGATTTTTGACCTAAAAGCTAACGGCAACTTCCATTAACAATTTGATGTAATGGATGTTATCTAGATATTTTAATTAGAAAGTTAGTTAATGGGCTTCTATTTGCGAATTCTAACTCTACTGAATGAACATGCTCATGTTCATAATTATTGATTTTAAGTTAATCAAGCAGAAGAAGTCCAATTATTCAAATGTTTAAAAACACTCTTCAATATCTCGAATCATTAAAAGTCTATAAATTTTAATATTTATTTTTTGTAAGCGAAAGTAAATTGACAGCATATGAAGTCCAAAAACTCAGTATAAACAATATTAATTTATATAAAATGAACCATAATAGCGAAGCTCTATTGAATGTATTTGTGAATTTCGAAGTTCTAATAGAGTCAAAATTAATTCATAATTGACGGAAGTCCAGAAGCTCGTCTACCTTCAGATATAGTTCCATATATAGAAAATGACCCTCAATCGAACTATATTATGAATCTTGGCAATGTTCAAGCGTCCCAACAAAGTGGGAATTAATCCAAAATCCATACTGAGAGAAGTCCAAAATTTTATTTCCAACCAAACGCGAAACTTTCTATAGATTCAAGTTTAAGTGTGAGTTCTTTGAATATAGAGATTTCAATTGAATTCGAACTAGATCCACATCAAGTGCAGTCCAAATTTTTGAAACTCATCCCATATGTAGCTATATTAACTATCTTCTGGACTTTAATGAGTTATGTTAATGATAAAGTTGAAATAAGACCTAGACCTATCTCTACACAAGAAATTTCCATCATCTGAAGTCCAGATTTTTGGCAATCATACTAAACTGTATCAATCATTTTCAATTCTAAGCAAAAATTCAATGAGAATATTTATTAATTTCACTAATCAAGTAACAGCATTTTAATGCAGAAGTCCAGATTCTTGAATATGTCGAAATATCGAAAAAAATGTCAATATATAGAAATTAATGCCGGATATTAACTGAATTTGAACTCTCAATTTGACAATTCTTAGTACGAAATTGTTATTAATAGAAGTCCAAATGTCCAAAACTCATTTTAAGCTAGAATTCTATACGGGACAATGTTTATATTTGTGGATTTTTGGAATGATAAAGTCAAAGCTAGCTCAAAATTTATCTAAACACTAAAGATCCTGTGAAGTCCAAATTTATTGAGCTAAACCAAAGCTAACTTCAATAATGAGGTAAGCCCTAATCAGAATATTTGTGGATCTAAAGATGGTAGTCGAATCAAAGTTGGCCTAAAATCCATTTATATGTAGAAGTCCAAATTCTTGAACTTGTCCAAATATCGAAGAAAATCTCAATATATAGAAATTAATGTTAAATATTGACTGAATTTAAACTTTTAGCTTGACAAAACTTGGTCCGAAATCGTTATCAAGAGAAGTCCAAACGTTCGAAGCTCATATGAAGCTATCTTGAGGATCTTCAATTCTAACCGAGACATTAATGTGTATACATGTAAATTTTTAGGATTACAAAAAAGTCAAAAATAATCCGAGATCCATCTATACACCAGAGATCATGTGAAGTCCAAATGTATTCCACTCATTCGAGGCTATATCAACTATCTTCAATCTTCAATCAGATTATTAGTGAATTTAGGATCGTGATGGATTCAATATTGATCTAAATATATTTATGGGGAAGTCCAAAATCTCATATCAAATATCGACAAAAGTCCTTCTAAAATGTGGAATCTAATACTTAACCAAATAGTGTATAGTATAAATATTAATCAAATTTTAATGAAGCATAAATTTGATCTAAATAATTACTAAAGTAAGTCCAAATTTTAAAAAGAATAATCATTCAACTTTGATATTCTATATAATTTAGTTCTGTTTTTAACATAAATCTATCTAACGAATACGTGAAAAAAGTATTTCTCACAGTTGTCAATTTATACTACGGGAAGTCCAAATTTGTAACTTCATTCAAATGCAAAATTCACATGTTTTATGAGCGCAAAATGAATTATAAGTTCAAAATTTTACGACTGTGAACAAATGTGTACTATAACCAGATTCAACACAAATGAAGTCCAAATTTTTGAAGTCCACACGAAGTTTTAGTTATTATCTCCAATTCTCAATTTAACTTGAATGAATGTATTTGTAACTTTGAAGTTCATAATAAAGTGTATGAGGAAGTCCAGATACTTCGAATCTCGGGATTATTTTCTAGAATAGAGGATTTAATGCCGAATCAAATACAGTACGGTCAATATTAGTCAAACTTAGAGCATAGCAAAAATAGATCCATTAGATTCAAAATCGATATCACAGAAGTCCGAATTTCATCGAACAATACAATTTAAAGACTGGAATCGATAAATTTCGATATTTAATAGAATTCAGTTCCCTTATCTTTACCAGAACATCAAATAAA
>JAZBGX010001229.1:0-20087 GCA_037414775.1 Zonitis immaculata
TACGAATACTACCCCAAATATACTTGTCTTTACATGTTACGATATACCGCCGCCACAAGGGGGTTGTTGCGCACTCAACCCCAAACTCAACTTGTTCCCGGACCTTTGTAGACTACTAATTAATACCATCTACTCCTGTTACCACTTTGCTCGACTATACATAGCCCATAAGAACAACCGCAAATTCATTTCCGTCTTCCACAATATTGTTAAACTACTCTCATATACGTTTACGAACGAGACTATATCGTAATTTATTTACACCAAAGACGATTTTCCTCTAAAGTCTAAAGTTATCCAACAAATAACCATCCATTGTTCGAACAAGAACCTTCAAAATTAATCATAAATTCGAAATATATTTTATTATTATTATTATTATAAACAATAATAATTGTTGATTAGAATAAATAATTTGCAATAGTTGTTGAAATAAGCTGACATATCAATGATATCATTTTTCAATTCTTGACATAGACATAGACAATGTCACCATACACTTGCCAGTGAATTTATCAATGAAAGAAACACCTGGAGAACAGTAGGCGGCTTTGTTATAAAGCTCAACGAACAACACACAAAACTAACCAACAAACAAACATAAACATACACATTCATGACTATGATGATAATAATAATAATAATGATGATGATGATGATGATGATGAGTCAGGTAGAAATGAGAGAATTGATTCATTAAGAAAATATAAGTGAATTATTGTTGGCGAGATTTTTCTAAATTTGTTGTTGATGTATATGGATTGTGTCTCTGTCATCCATCAAAATTGATTTGTATCTACCATTTTTTTTTTATATTGATAAAATTATTATATAGATTACAAAATAATTAATAGAATATTTATGGAGAATTAAAAAAATAAAAATAGATAATAATATTAAAATAATGCAGCTGTGTCGAGTTAGGTTTCACGTCAAGTATTATTGTTAACTAACGCGTTTAAAAAGCATTTCCTGCGATCGTACGACTAGATAACCTTAAGTTGATATATTGTGCTTATTATGATTCAAAAAAAAAAAAAATGAAGAAAAACTAACGAATCGTTGAACCGAAATAAATATATTATACATTTATATATATATTTATTATTATATCAACAACAAAAAAATTCAAACATTGGAATATTCACACATTACATATATAAAATAAATAAATTATAATTTATTTGCTCTGCTCGAAAAATATAAATATGAAGACTTGAGAAAATTGGCGACTTATTGTCGATTTGCAAAAAAATTCGTGCAAAAATTTCCCAAAAATCGCAATCTACATATTTTTATGATTTTTTCGATAAAAGAGAAAGCTCAAATTTACCAAAATATTGTGATAATACGCAATTTGTTAATTTCGAAAACAAAAAGATGGCAAATATTTATATTTTTCGATAATAAATGATTTTATAAAATTTGAAAAATATCTAACGCCTACTATTAAGAATTTTACAACAATTCCGCTTATAACGAACAAACGTAGATTAATAATAAGCACAAGTTTAATAAATTCGTAATTTCGCAGTCATGCTTAGACGTTTTAATTATCTTGAAAATAATGATTTGACAAATTTTAGCTACTGAAAATTTATCCCGATCATGCTGTCCAACTGTATAATAATTGCGTCCCAAATAAATATTTTAGAGTAAATTGCGCACCAATAACGTTCGCTACAAGACAAGGTATTACATCCCTATTAGTACAATAGCCGTATACGCTTATAACGAGTATCTCAGGGTAGTTCTCCTCGCAATAAGCAGCGATATTATTGGGAGCGTAGATCTTATTTCAGTTGGAAAATATTCTCAATTATCGTAGTTCACTCGTTATAGTGAATTTCATCCACAACGGTCCATGTTGTTCGCATCGGCATAATTTGTGATGCAAATTCCACAATAATCGCGTCTAGTGTTCAACTGTCGAGTACTGTACAGCTGAACAGTATAGATGGTTAGAATGTACGTTACTAATTCTGTTGATGCAAGCAACTTAGAGACCCTCTTTGGTTGATATTCATTATAATTAATAATAACAACTATACCTATATAAGATAGTGAAAGTTACCGAATAATTTTGAAATACAGACTAATCCATCAGTCTGCTACTCTGTTCGGTTTATGCTGATTCTATATTAGAGACAATTGAAAGAACATATAACTCATAAGAGTTGGGACGTGTGTATTTTACAACGATTCGGCAAAAATTTATATATTTACGTATTTATATTTCCAATAAAAAATAATATATTTGCCTGATTGTCTCATAATTTAATTTTCTGTAATAATCTGAATAGCTTTTATTCAAAATCAGTTTATATAATTTTTTCTTCAAATAATATAATCCACCCACGGAATTTTCGATATAAACAAGTTATTTTCGCTATAGTGTGTTTCAATTCAAATGAACCACGTTGCTTACATTAGCCGAATGTTTAACTATATAGTTGACTACGAGGCTGAACTTTTCTTTTCGGAAAATGAATGTATAACTAGGCAATCAATTGAATTGAAATTCATTATAATATTTTTTATAGTATATAGAGTTATACTTTATCATTAAAAAAAAAAAAAATTGAAATACATTACTCAATTATATTGACATTTTTAACAACGTAATAATATTTTTAATTGAACCTTTCAATCGTATATAAACTATCGGTATTCAATTATTGATTATTATTACGATTGGTTTCATTAGCTGTTAACATTTATTGTGGGACGCCTAGCGACAGTCACATAAAAATTGGATATAATAAATTTTATATACCTACATATAGGGAATCATTATAATTAATTATTTCTTACTTCTGCTGTATATAGTTATTCTGATTTTTTTCCATAATTTGAATAAATTTATATATAATTTATATAAATATTATGATGGTTATAAAATATAGGGTATGGTATTGCCCTATAAATATATTAAATAAATCGAATTTCCTCTCTTCCACAAAAATATGTTTGGAAACAATCTATCAGCCGGCAAATAGGGTTGCCACTAAATATAAAAGTACCCAACCAGAACCGACTTATAGTCTTTTATATATAAAATACAATATTTCTCTATGTATATCTATCTCACTTTTGTACATATTAGAGATATAGTAGAAGTAGTGCGTGCGTTTGTGCGCCTTTATATAGTGATTTATAACGATTTAATATTTATTTTGATGGGTGAAATTCAGCGTTACTAACACACTAACTGGAGGGTTGTTGTTATAACAACCATCTGCTAAAATTGAATAGACAAATCATAAAAAAAAGAAATCGACCTCTAATACTCACTTAATATAAAAAAGAATTTTTTTGTTTTGATAATCTCTTAATTAAGTAATTCCCCTAATTAAACAAACAATCCTAATTTATTATTATTAATGGTAGCGTTGATGATGCGGAATTAATTAATGGATCAAAAACACTACTTAGTGTATATAGTCTAAATTATTTGTCATACCTAGCGTTAAAGTTCATGGTGTGGAATTAATCATATTTCTAAATCACAAAAATTTATATATTTTAGATTAACATCAACACTATTAATTGTCGGCCACACTCACAACTCACAACCCATCTCGTTCTATATAAAAGTTGAATGAACAATAGTTTCCGCAATACAAACGTAACCACAAGATTTGTAATTCAATTAAAATCAGTTTCTCAGTTATTGGAATATAAAATTGAATAAATTTAGAAATAACCGATGTTTCCGCAATATAAACGCAAACTTTTGATTATTATTATTTCTAATGTAAATGTTGCGTAGCCTTAAAACAAATTAATTTGCATAACAAACTAGTTAATTAGTAATTATGTTATTTAGAAATGTACATATTTTAATTAATGTTGTTAGATCCTCCCACTGTATTTTTTTGTGTTTTTGATATAAATATAGTATTGCGTGGGATGTACATTAAAAAAATCATTGTAAAGTTGTCATCACTAATGGACAACAACTATATGTATAGTATCAGTTAAGGAAATCCAACAATATAATAATTGGATATAAAAACAAGAATATTGGAGAGAGAAAAAATTAATACAAATATGTTATTTATATTGTATGAGATTTGTTGAAATTATACCGCAATAAAATGCGATTGGAATTCTCTATTTACAATTAGTTTTTATCCAATTCTAATCAACAATCAATTAGTTATTGATTTCTAATGATTTATCTATATCAATTGAAATATATAGCAATTATAAATAAATAAGTGTTATAATTGCAATTACCGCCAATATGCTGGTATACATGCAGAATGTATCCATTACATAACATAACGAAATAATTGAGCATTCAATTATAATTGAGATCTATAATATCCCATCTCTACGACAAAATTTGAAAAAAAACCCAATTTTTTTGGTGCCTCTCAACTTTATAACCCATCTCTATCAATATTGAACAATATATGTAATGCTTCGATTTTTTAATTATTTATTAAAAATTAATTGTAATTTCCGCAGTTTAAACGTATCGTAAGAAGTTGCATTAGTATATTTACTAAAATTTATTGATTATACAATAGAGATGAAATATTACAGAATAATGTCGATGTAGTAGTGCATTTTACGATCACATCTCTAATGTACCAATTCTTAAAACAAAACGAATTATTCAAAATAAGATTGTTTGTCATTAATTATAAATTCCGTTACATAAAACGTAAACGTAAGCGCTTTTTAAAAGAAAAAATTTCGTCCCATCTCTAACAGTAGAGTATAAACCTTGAATATTAATTTGTGATTGCGATTTTCACACAAAGGTTCATACCTATTTGAATTGAAAATTATTATCTGAAAGCCACTGAAATTATTAGTTCCAAATACAATTTCAGATAGAGATGGGATATTATGAGTTTATCCAATTTAACCGTCTTTAAATATTTCAATTCAAATAAATGTAACAATGAGCTACATATAATAGTACCAAAAACTTATTAGCGTTCATGGTGCGGAATGAATAAAAACATTTTAGTTGTTTGAAACGATTCGAATTAAACAAGCGACAATTTTTTTCCATTCATATCAAGAAAATCGCTTATACATTTTATAATAATAATAATAATAATAATAATAATAATAATAATAATAACATATAACTCGATCACGTTCTTGAATTGTATAATTCAATAATAAATCATTGCTCATGTCGTCGCATAGTTAGACTCGTTTGATTTCCATTTTAAAATATCATCAATATATATATATTTTATTTATTTATCTATTATTTATAAACAAATCTAATATGAGTAATAAATATTTGAGCAAATTTCAACAAATTCGATTACCTACAACCAGTATCGAACTGGGCCACTGGGCAAATGCCCGGTGAGTCAATGGATTCATCTACTATAGGAGCCAAGAAAATTATAAGTATAACCGAAAAATTATGTGAATAGTCGAAAAAAATTATTGATTAAAACACAATAACAAGCAGGATTTTTTTTCGTTTTACTGTTTTTTTCAATGTACCAAAATGTCATTTCCGCGGTGGGCCAGACGGTTGCCAGTCCGACACTGCCCATAACAAAACAAAAATCATTCATCTAATTATATACCAAAAATAACAGCACAATTTTTTCGACTTCCATTTAACTCATCTTCTATTCATTCAATCATCCAAGTAACGCTACGCTAAATTATCCCAAATTACGTCAACTTATGTAACGTCTCTATCTCCTTTATTTCCATATATACGTATGGTATAGTAATATAATAATAAAATTAAGTTGATTCCCATCCTTATGGTAATGCTTAAAAGGGAGGAAAATTGTATATTATTATTTTTTTGGATATACGTGTCTGGGCAAAACTGGGTACAGTGTGATATTCGTTGGGCTGTAATAACCGCATTATTTATTTACCCCGGGGATATGCACTCATGCGATCTCTCCTCTCTCTACTATATTCGTTCGCCATTATTAAAAATAAATCTGCTTTTTCGCCCCTATACAGTTTTCAAAGCCCTCCACACCCATCCTATATACATATCAACTATATATTCCTCCACATTTTATACATACCTATAACACATAACAATATGAGATACAAGTTTCTATATATGTACCAATATATATACCTAATATAAAGTTTAAATATATATAATATACCTATAGAGATAGTGAACGCCCCTATTTTCATGAAGAAAACTATACATATATATACTAGTAGATTTAAAGTACCCCAAAAACACAATGATCAACCATCATCAATTTTATTATTATTATTGGCAATTTTTATTTCCGGTTTTATTAAAACCGTTATTATAATATTGTATAATTATAATTTTTATTATTTATAGAGCGTGTGTGTTTTTTTTATAAATACAAAATAATTATTATCTAGTCATTATTATTAAATAGGTGATAACAGTCGCTTAGTTATGTTACAAAAAAATATTTAAAATCTAATAAATTACATTGTTTTATACTTATTAACGTTTTATTTATAGTTTCCACTATATTACATATGAATATTAATGAATTATTCACATATCTCTACATATATTGTTAAACAACAATTAATTTTTTCCTATTTCTATTTTATAGAGTGCAGTATCTTCGGGTCCTAGTCAACCGTCCACACCTCCATCAAACAATAATAACAATAATAATAATAGTAATAGCAATAATAATAATAATATGGCGGTAACATCGTCAGCCCCAACGGCAGCTAGTCCTCCAGCTGCACCACCACAAAGATGCTGTGATACAGGACGACCATTATTTACTGATCCAATAACTGGTCAAAGTGTGTGCTCGTGTCAATATGAACTTTTAGGTTATCAAAGATTAACGGGTGGTGTACCAGGACTACCAGCATTATCAATGTATAGTGCACCATATCCAGAAGGTATGGCTGCTTATTTCCCAGCTTTAGGAGCCGATCAAGCACCATTTTATACATCAACGGTAAGTGTTTTGTTTTTTTAAAAAATCGAAATTTCTAGAGCGACGTATCATTTAGAATTAATTAATAAATTAACTCCAATTATCGCATCATTCATCAATAATTATATTAAAATTTTATTTAAACATTTTATATAAAAGCAAAGTAGAAATATATGTTCCATTAAAATTATTAAAATAAACAAAATAATTTAATATAAATATTGGATGCCATTTTATTAAATATAAATTCAATTTAGTGCTTGATGTAAAGTAAAGGTGCCGCTAAGTATTTTGGAAAAAATCATCACATTCGACTTGGAGAAATAAAATAAATATTTTTATTTCTGTTAGAATAAAAGTTGAATCAAAGTAAGCGGTGAAATTATATGATGACGTCACTACTACCATGACGTCATTACCAAATTTTTATCTATTCTATGACGGAAAAAATATAATTATTGAATATCGGAAGAAAAATCAACTAAAATAACAATAATAATTATTATTATTACTATTATTCAATTAATAAATAAATTCGAATTTCTATTCAATTTATATTGACGTTAACATAACCTAATATGTCAAATTGATAATACATTACTGACGTCATTCGGTAAATCGCAGTATACTTGATCAGAATTGATATTAAATTAATTGTATACTAAAATAGTATATAAATATTAATTTGTATTTGATATTTATTTTATTTTGTCAATATGTAGGTAGAACATTTGAATTGTAATGTGAAAAAGTATTTATTTAACCAGTAATTCTCAATCAAGTGGTGGTACATATTTCAAGAACCGCACATGCGGTACATTTAATTGAGAGTCACTGTTCTATTAATAGTGATTTTTCAAGAATTATAGAAACTTTCGAATATAGATCATTGAATTTTTTTTTAATCAGTATTGTTTGTTCCTATATGTCAAGTTGTCTAGAATAAATTGATTCATTATATATACAAATTGTCAATATACGCCCAAAATTGGTAAAAATTGTCTAAATTCTTTATACATAAACATAATGAGAAACAATAAAGCGTTACAGCATCAGAGTCGAGTTGTTTGAAATATAATTGATTCACTCTAATTCTTGTTCTAATTGTAAATAAGTGTACCTTAGAAGAGTGCCGCCGCTCTAATGGAGCAGCACCTGAAAGAGGCCTGGAAAAATTTTCAATTTTTCGTAACTTATTTTAACCCAATATGACAGACCCAGGAAAAAAATAGTTGGGATGGTAATTTGAATTATGGTCGATATTAGATTTAACTTCGCGAAGCTGTGTCAAGTGCTTCACTAATCTACTGTCGTAACACTATCTTGAGAAACCGGCCAATACTATATACATTGCCAAATTTGATGGTTTTTAACTTGTTTGATAGTATGGGGTCGTCTGTACGATGTCCAATATAAGTATAAGTGCGCCTTAGAGTTCCATGGGTATCTGACGGAGCGCCCGATAGAAGCGTGGACAATTTGTATTTTTTCCCAAATTATTTCATATAACGTTTTGGCTCTTCTATCTAACTCACAATCAGTATAGTAGATCCATGGAGAAAATCTGAATAGAGGCGACCACTAAAGTGTATTCGTAACGTCGCCAGATTAATAAACACTTCTTCAATCCCTTAACTTCTAACCTCCCTAACTCTATTAATTTTGATAGTAGCCAAATTAGCCAAGATACAATTTCCATGTAGAAATGTATACTCTACAATTTTCACTATACATCTATTCGATTAACTTGGGAAAAATGTTTATAATTATGAAATTACGACAATAATAAAGTGACATAGAAATCTTTCACGGTATAAATTATTGTTTACAAATCGCTTATCTTAATAACGCTTCGAATGATTTATTATTTTAAATGACTATTAAAGTTCATCATCATCAAGCCTCTATTAGATAAATTTATTATATTTTTGTTTATTAATTAAATTTTTATTTAATTTTTCTCAAATTTAAATTAACGGAATTTTTAATTTGAATTTCTCAACTAAAAATAAACTCTCTATTCAATTTATTCCGCATATGATACTTATACGAATGAAACAAATGTTATTTTCATGTATAAACTGTATTTTCGTTTAGTAAATTGTCCATTTGAATCAATAATAATATTTATAGATATTGATAAATTAATTTTTTATTCATATATTCAATCAAAATTGAAATTATTTCGAATAAATATCGATTAATCATTCCGAAAAATATAATCTAGCAGATTTATTGTTGGTTTATTCGAATTTATTATACACAAAATTTTAATTATTACACTTTAAAATTCAATTATTGATATGTTGTAATCATGTTTTTTCTTCTACAACAGTTACAATTGAATAAACTAAAAATTAATAATAAATAAATAAATAAATAGTGAGAAACGAATCGTATTGCTTTGTCATTGTGTTTAAATATTAGTGATTGTCTATTGAATTTTATAGAATTCTAATGTCAATCAAAGAATTTATTGGTAATCAATCATTAATTGAAAAAATAAAATAGTTGCAAAACTATAATAATATTAATTTATTTTTATTAATAATTTTTTGAAGGTCTCCATCTATATAAATTTTTTTCTATTTTATGTTTAAATATAACTCTGATTAAATTTAGAAAACTTGTGTTGTTGTTGTTGTTGTTGTTGATGATGACGATGATAAAGATCGTTTCTTTGGTTGTTATAATTCGTAGCTACATGACAGTTAAAATTTAATTATACGTGTCCAATATATATGAATTTGAATATAACCCATTGTGAATCGCTAGAAAAAGATAGATGGTATAATATGTAAACATGCTTGAAGATTATATACCGTTTTTTTTTTTGTTAAATAAATAATAATATTTATAAATAAATAAATATAAACATTATATAAATAAAATGTGTTTTGTAATAAATCAGGATTGGGACGTGTCTATATAACTTCATTACGGATTATTATATTAATCACGGGATGCTTGTGGTTTGACAATAGCCATGACAGCTATGCTCTTTATATGGAGATTGTGCCTATGCGTTATATGGTTAACGTTTCTAAATTATTTTAAATGGTCTATTCGTTTTTACCGAGCCATGACTGCTCCTTTAATTGATGAGAATGTTGACTTTATTTATATTTTATTTATTCATTTATTTATATACAGTTTTTAGTTATTGAAATATACAGGCTGTCCATTCTATAACTATACAAACCCCTTACTAATTTGGTCTCAAATATATATTTTAGTTTTTGTAACTAGAGAAGATAAGATGGGGAACGTTGTAGTACTACACCGCAGATATGTCCTCAATGCCGCTCGGTGGGTAAAGGGCGCCGTTGTGCAAACATATCTTTCAGCGCCATGGAATAAATGTTTCTAATACAAGAGCTGAAATTGCGCTACCACAAATGAGGCGCCTTTGTGCATGGTACAACCTGCATACCCGCACGAAGCGGCCCTGTATGTCCTAAGCGTACTATCTACTTACTCACGTATTATCTTAAAAATATGATGTATAATACATTCTAACATCAACTCACTTTAATGCGAAAAGTAGGGGGATGATGAAATTCAGTAGATCGTCTCCAATACCTAAATATGAAATTTTGAAACCGGAATTTTATTCATTTAAACGTTTTCATTATTATTTTGTCCTAAAAAATTAGACATCCTGTATAGATAATAAAAAAAGCAGAGCTGAGTATATCTCTAATACTGAATGTAAGATTTGTTGTTGGTAATTCCAGATTATAGAGATATACGTTTGGGATTGTAGTAGATAATGATTTTAATAGTGAAGTGGATATTAGAGGACATGACTGTTGCTAATCACTAATTCCCAAATAGAGATTGTTATATTATACATATATATGTAGGTGTATATAGGGCAAATTCTATTCGACAATCAAAGTTTCAGTGGTGAACACATGTTAACATGCTAGTTGAGATTGTCTTTAAACCATTCTATGTTATATTAATGCAGTACATTTACAGTTTGTGTTTGTGGCCACCCTATTGTCAAATTGTTTGCGAATTATATAAATAAAATATTTACACTATTCAATTATTCTATCAACAATATAAGGACAATTTGAAAATTCAATTGACCATATTCCAATTTTTCTTCAATTTTATCAAATCGGTTTTAAAAAATATATAATTTCGAATTTTCCTAATTTTGGGAAAGTTTTCCATGAAATATTCTATAGCGACACTACTAAATAGCGACTCGTATATTTTTTATGGTGTATTTTTATTTTGAAACTGAAGCTGTAATAAATCTCTGAACATAATAATAAAAGATATCTAAATATAAATTGGACTAGATATATTCGTTATAAGTGGAACAAAGAGAGAATAATTCTATAAAATATATAGTTTAATAGTCAAACTACGACGTGTTAATATATTTTTCTTAGGAAATTTATAGTTTTTCGTGAAATGTTCACATTTTTCTTTTGTTAAATTATCTTACGCAATTGAATTTTTCAACTTTAATCTATTAATTGAAATTTGACAATGTTGTCGTTATTTCGAAGAATTCGAGGTCTTTGAGGTGTTATCGATGAACATGGCCATCACCTCAATAGCGCCTCAAATTACTCCAAAAAAAGATAATAATAAAAAAGACAACAGAGCAAAGATGGAAGTCCAAACCATAGATATAGATACCCAAATGCGCTGGAAAACTCAGGCGAAACTATCTCAACCTTAAATCTTAAAATTGGGAGTCTCGATGGACAACTACAAAAAATTCATAGAGATTGGGTCGAAAGCAGTTGGAGACTGCTAGAACATCTAACGACTGGTTGTCTCCGTTTTGCTCATACTGAATTTATCTGTAGACACAACCCAACAGCTAACATTTTGCATCAGGAATTAGCTAGCAAATATAAACTAATACGGGAGCTTAGGTCTTATCACCAATATGAACATAAAAGAGTATTGGAGAGGAATAACATTATTCCGGAATAATGTTATTCCTCTCCAATAAGGCCATGTTTAGATATACTGTTACACAATCTCGCTACTAACGGCCTGGATACACGTAACGTATAACGTACGTTATCAAAATCTTGAGAAGTAACATTTTTCAAAATGGGAGTGTCAAATGTTGGAAATACGTCAGTGATGCGTACGTGAAAATACGTCCGTTTTGCTCGGCGGGACACATGGCGCGTGTTTTCAATGTACGTATTGGGTCCGATTTCTCTTTATATGTCAAAAAAAGGGACGAATTTTAAACGTTAAAGTACTTCCTGTTTGTGTCCGAGCGTAAGACAACCCTTCTTAAGTCAGTAGAAATTCTTCTAATTGACGATAGAATTGAACGAAACAAAAGAAATGCGACGCTAAATTTCGGGTTTTAATTTGGCATTGATTATTTCTATAGAAAAATAAATAAATAATCGGACAATTACAAAAATTCCAAAAGATATTCAAATATTTTTCAACCATCAACTGAATTGTTTGTTTATGTTATGTTTAATGTATGCAATTAATTTACATAAAATTGCAATAATTTCCCATATTACCTTCTTCATTATTAACATGCAATGTTATTTCACGCTATTAAAAAACTAAATTTTTTCTTCCATATAATAACAACAAAGACATATTATCTATATATCTATATATATTCTATCATGTAATTCCAAACTAATAATTTTCAAAACAATCAATATAATTATTTTCGAGAAACAAAAAACAAAACATTGATAAAAGTAATTAGTAATCAAGTTCAAAAGGTTATTAATTTTTGGATATCGAGCGTCGGTTTATTATTGATGAACGATAAAAACATGTCACATTTATTTGAAAATTACTATCAACAAAATTTAATTTATTATATCTACTGTTTTTATTACGTAAATCCAAAGAAATATTGGTAATTCAATCATTTTTTTTGTTTTGTTCACAGGCTGCCGGTTTAGAATTGAAAGAAAATTTGGCTGCAGGAGCGGCCACATGGCCATATCCTTCCGTTTATCATCCGTACGATACAGCATTCGCCGGTTATCCGTTTAATGGGTAAGTTAACGAATTTTTTTTGGATCCGTGCCCAAATATATTTATATTAGAATAACTCGGTCTTTCAAACAAATTAGCTGATTGATAGAAGCAACGTCGAAAAACATAATTTCTAGTATTGTTGAAGACTTGTATAATTAGGTTGTTATATTATTTCTATTATTTTCGTTAATATTCCAAGTATTGTCAAGCCATCCATCGCCAATATATATATATAGTTTTGTTATTTTCTCCCTTTTTTGTATATTTGATGGTTGTTAAGTTATATCGCATGGAAAAAGCTATAATAAAACAATAATTCCACTTATATAGTGGAGACATTTCCATAAATATTTGTGTTTAGTTGAATGTTTCTCGACACGCAGGTTATTTTTCGTTTTGTTACCAAGTCCCTGGTTCCAAATGTTTTGTTTTGTTTTTTGACTATTCACAAAAATTTTTTGATCGAAACAAAAAATCCTTATAGTAGCCAAACACGAAAATCTAGTATTTCAATAACGAAACAAACAATTTAACACAACATAAAATGTGCCTTTATTTATTCAAAATATAGCGATGATAACCCATAATAAACGACCCGTTGACGATTGTCGCTCATATAAATTTCAATTAGTAACGGAAAAGACAAGTCGCCACACTATTTTTGTTTGTTCTTGCTTCATTCAAAATAAATAAATAAATCTATATAAGAACGATTCTGCAAATTTATCACAATGCCCCTCTTTTATAGTTGAATATAATTTTTGTAACTTTTAGATAAATTATAATGAAAGCCAATAAGTCATTTTAGAATTAATGAGATTGAGAGCAACGTGTGTGGTTTGTGTTGTTTTTCTTAGAATTAACAATTACAAAATTAGCTATATTGTAATTTATCTAATCAACTTGCAATTATATTCATTCAATTAACGAAAAATATAAATAATATATCAAACGAGTTTTTTTGTTTATTTAAATTAATCTATATTGAGAAGGTCGTGTTAAAAGAGCAACGGTTAGGGCAACAACACGTTGCGTTTTACACTAGCACTCACTATATACTCAAGCTTTAAATTCATAATCACTTTGCATTACAAAAACTTATCACGACGATTTTTGGCAAACCATTAGCGAATAGATGAACTAATTATATTTTTCTTCAAGGCGTTCTCACGTTAAAAATACCCACAAGTTACAAATTGTACACGACTCAAAATTGTAATATTTACGAGAGGCTCGTTAATGGATCTTAATAGGTTTTGGTGTCAAAGGGTGTTTTGTTTCCCATTTCAATTAAAAAAGATTCTAATCTGATATGTTTTATTCAATAATACTATAATATAGGATATAGATCGATTGGAGTAGTAATAGTAGTAGTAGTGAAGTTTGGGGTATTCTAGGACTCTAGGGAGATTTGTTGTTTTGTGTAGTGCGATTCTCTAATCGAACAGGCTGGGGCTGTCCCAAGCTCGTTATCACCCTTAAATAATAAATGACATACATCAGGGTGCTAGGCTATTTAACCGCGGCCGATGGCTTCGTGGCCAACCCAAGACATTAACCCGTCATCACTCATGCAACGAATACTCCCCCAAATATATACATAAATTGTATTAGCCCGCACCCCGTCGCCAAATCTCTAACAGAATTTTTTTTCCTATAAGACTTTAGTTCGAATATATTCATTTACAAAAAAAAACAATCGTGACATATTATCAATATATTTGTTTATACTTGACGTTATCAAAAAATAAAAAATAAAAGAAAGACGCCGACACACATCAACAACAACGACAGTGCATTTGATTATTCCGAACATCTCAACATGATGTGCGAAATACTGACAGAAATGTTTATATAGATTGAAATATATATATATAGTAGAGGGTTGTTATATAAAAGAGAGAGAGAGAGATAGGGGTTTTTTGGTAGATGGGAAATTAATAAAGCTGTCAGTTTATCAGCGAAGCAACGCATCCGTGCGGAACGTTTCAATCTGACGATGAGTATAGCAGGGAGTGAGAGTTGAGAGTATAGAGTTGAATGAGTTTCTATATATACTGTATATATTATATATATATATATAGATATAAAGCGCGTTATATGATGTTTACTAACGCAAATGATGCTCAGCGTCCGCTTATTTTGAAATGCATGAACAGAACGTTGAAGAGAGATAACTATAGATATAGAGGTAGATGTATCTATTATATTATAGGAGGAATGTGAACGATTAAAGGGGCGACAGGCAGAAGCGATTTCGGAAATCACCAGGTCCCCCGATTGTATTATCAGTTTGTTTCCATAGCAATTGCTAATCGGAGTGCGCCATGCGGATCACTTCCGCTCTACAGAGTGCCAATGAGCGTCGCGACGCTACTATATATATAAAAGCTTGCACATGCGCTTCTAAATAACTTACAATAGCAACAACAATAACAACAACAACAACAACGCCCCACTGTTTACTACAAGTTTTTTTTTTATTACAATACCAAAACAATTAATAACGACAACAACAATTCAATTCACCCTACAACTTATATAACAAGAACATTTTGCAAATCATCCTTGCATGTTTCTATAACAATATCAAGTTTATTTATATGTAGTTGGAGTTAGGTATAACATGCAAAGCTATTTGCGAAATAATTCACGGTGTAGTGGTGATGATGATGATGATGATGATGTCGGTGCACTTGGATTGCTACTTGCATTGCTCCTAAAAGTTGCAAGAGTTATGTGCATGAATAAAACACACATATCTTTCCAACTGTGAAATGCGAATGTCATGTTGGACAACGCATCGATTACCTGTCTACAGATCCCCATGGATGTCGCGGTGACATTGTCGGGATTCTAACGCCCTTTTTTATTCATATATGTTGTTTATGGGCTAGATGATTTTTTTGTCTCTATCTATATAAAGTTATGACTCTTTTTGCTATGCTTTTAAATATTGACATAGTCAGTAATGATGCATTGCCATTTAATTGCACTTTGGATTTTTTCTAAACGTAACGCATGCGATAATCTGTCATTGAATTCGACAATATGTAAATTAATTGTCATTGTCATACTATCCAACTACCAGATGTTTTGATTTCATAAAAATGATGAACACCTGGTGCTTCAATTACTGATGATAATAATAATAATAATAATAATAATTCGTAACTTATTTGTTTATCGAAAATTTCTATCTTCCAGTAAGTTGATATTGATGTTGTTTAGTAGTCGTTATACATTTCCTATTCTACTAGATAACGATTAAATCTCTAGTTTATTTGCAATTTATGCCTACATACTAGCGGTAATCCTCAAGTTGCACGCTGTCCAAAGTAGAAATCAATCACGTATGCAATAACATTAAATCTGCATGCAAGTCGTGGCTCATGACTCACTATTTAATAGACATTCAACATGCGGTTAAAGCCATTGGGTCTCTCTCTATATAAAGAAGAAGAATCGTTTGTGTTGTTGTCGTTGTTGTTGTTGTCGGTGTGACAATACGGTGTAATTGGCCACTCTTCCGTCCACGTGCGAGAGGCCATCGCCACCAATTTACAATAAGACCAACCTACGTGTACTAGCAAGTTGATCGATTTTTTTTTTTGTACCTTCTAAAACAAAACAACAACACCATAATACGGATATGAAGGTGTTTATATGTGTGTTTTAGTCTTGGATATAACCAGGAAATGACACATGCTCATTTCCGAAATGACATATTGCATAATAATGAACAACATAGAACCGTTCATTCGAGCCATGTTTCATATACAATACAATAAAACATACATGGATTTAATTACGTGACTAGAATTATTACCACCAACATTGTAGTTTAACAGCAATTTAGATGTATGTTCGTTTTTGTTTTTGTTATGTTACAGATATGGTATGGATTTGAATGGTGCTCGTCGAAAAAATGCCACCCGCGAAACAACAAGTACATTGAAAGCATGGCTGAATGAACATAAGAAAAATCCATATCCGACTAAAGGCGAGAAAATTATGTTGGCAATTATAACAAAAATGACATTAACTCAAGTATCGACATGGTTTGCTAATGCTAGACGACGACTGAAGAAAGAGAACAAAATGACATGGGAGCCACGTAATCGGGTAGAAGATGAAGATAATAATAATGATGATGATGATCATAAGAGCACCGATGGTAAAGATTTGCTAGGTAAATAATAATAATTCTTTTTTATCAAATAATTTATTATTAATATATTTTGTTGGATAAAAATAGATTCCAAAGATTCGGGTACGGCGTCAAGTGAGGACGGCGATCGACCACCACATCCACGTTTGGCTGCGGATACAGCTAGTGAATGGAGTGAATCCCGACCAGATAGTGGTCCTGATAGTCCTGAATGTTACGATCGTCCACCACATCCCGCCTTTTTACCACCTCGGAATTCCGGCTCACCACCACAATCAGCGGCTGTTACCTCAAAACCACGAATTTGGTCATTGGCCGATATGGCAAGTAAAGAAAGCGATGGTCCACCCCAATCGCCAGCTTCAACTTTATATTCAACTGGTCGTTTAATACCACCATTATCGACACGTCTACCACCACCTAGCCTACATGCAACACCTTATGCACGTCCACATGATTTCTATCGTAGTTTATATGGACCATCAGCGGCTGGTGGTAGTGGTGTAATAGGTCCCGATGCTGCTTTATTGGAAACATATTCAAGAACGCTCGGTGCAAATTTAGCTGCCCATCAAAGTTCACAATCACAAACAATACCATCATCATTAAGTTCAGTGTTAACAAAAGCTGGATTAGCAGCTGCTACTTCAATAGCAAATAGTGGTAGTTTACCTTTAAGTTTAGCTACAAGTTCATCGAGATTATCACCGTCATCAACGTCATCGTTGTCGTCCGGCTCTGAAACGCCTTTGAAACCGGTCGCTTTAAATAAAGCCTGACTGATGATCACTGATAGAAATAGAATTATCGCTGCCGCTAGTGCTACAGCCAATTGGCCCTGATCTACCTCGGCTATATGTGCATGACCAACAACAACAACAACAACAACTAACAAACATAACAACGGTTAAATTTCCCGTTTTACATATTGTGTGTATATGTGCTCTTGTACAGTATAAATGTGATACATTTTTTACCACTTTCGGTTCCTTAGTTATCGGCGCCATCTGGACATTCGCCTTTTATTTTTCGTAGTTCATCTTGTAAATAAATATAAGACTGCGTGCTCGCAGCAGTATAAAAACTTGTAACTATGTATGTAATTAGCATAGAGAGCTATAACAAGCTAAATATTTGTTATTATAATGTGTAATATTAAGAACAATATATACATTTGGAAAACAAAAAAACAATAATAATAGTAATGCAAAATACATTCGTGGAAAATTATTATTATTAATTAAAACATAGTATTCATTGTACCATAAAAAACAAATACGTCTCACATTATTATTAATACACAAATTGGTAGTAGACGTTCCATTATTCGCCTAAATTCCATTTATAAAAATTGTTTTTATTTTACATTAAATAATAAAAAAATATACAGAAGTAAGAATGGATTAGTCTACTCTAAATAATTTCACGATTCTATATGATAGACACACGGTAAAAAAAGAAAAGAAAATTTGAACAAATTTTTATTTTAATCTCAAAAAAAAAAACAAAACATATCATGGTACAGTTTTATTCGAATATAATGTATAATATTTATATTTCCAATTTTATCCGATCGTGTGTTGATACGCTGCAATAAAGTAAATCGTTCATTATTTAATTTTGTTTTTGGTTTTATTTCAAAACAAAACAAACCAGATTCTTCCCAGTCGCGCGCGGTATTTTTCGTATATTCGCAGGACACAACCAAACAGCATCAGTGCGGTCGCGCCCATCAAATCCAAAATGTATTGACATAATACAAATACATGTCGACTAAACAAATATCGCATCGAAATCGGACCACCAGTATGCGAAATTATTATTATTATTATTATAGTCAAATTTATTACCGAAAATAATATGGTTATTGGGGGGTGGTCATTTTCTAGGAATATAGGTGAACGACCAGAACATATAATGCGGCTCCGACTTATAACAAACAACAAAAAAACTGACTTCATAAATCGTTGCATATAGATCAGCAAATATGTATAAGAAAGTTTGTATCTTCATTATATCTAGTGGTCGGGTCTTATAGCCTTATAAGGGCTAAATTGGCATTGTCTGACAGCCGATGACAACATCATCATCATCATCATCATCAGCATCATCAACAACATGGTCATCATTTTGAATGTTCGATAGTTTTTCATCGTATATATAATAATAACTTATAATAAAACATCGAATATCTCACATTTATTTGTGTTGTATTTTGACATTATTATGTTTGTCAATTGATTTTTTGTTTTGTTTTTGTTATTCGTTAAATAATTAATTGTTGATAATAAATGTAGTTTAGTTAAACATCTGTATGTATATAGAAATAGATGTGTGGAGGGCGCCGCATTCCATACAGTAGGACGCCTCATAGCACATATCTCACTACGGCTAATTGGAGAACGTTTTCACGGTTGATGCAACTGTCAAACAAACTATACTACTACAGCACCAACAGTTTATTCTATTTATTCCAACAACATACAAATCGAAATAAAAACTACAACCAACTATATATCGTTTTTTTACTCTCATATACCAGTCTATATGTTATAAAGAAAAATATTCTCATAGAGCTAAAAATATGGTTTAAATATTTGTAAAAAACGGCACATAACAACAAGAAGAATAAGGGATAGACATCTGCGTTCCGATATTTATTCCACATGTAAATAATTAGTCAAATTTCACGACGACGACGACGACAACGACGATGTTAGTGTTTTGTCACTTCATATAAGGATATGGTTCGTTAAGATCTAAATGAGCTGTGCCAGGCCCCCGATTCGTTTTTTAACTAACTACACAATTCTACAACAAATCTTGATCGTTATATCCAAAATATTGTAATCAATTAGTAATAGGAAGTTGAGTTAGCTTTTTTGGACCGAAAATTCATCTATTCTATAAGAAAATGAGCATAATATAATAATCGAAAAGGTTTAGACTCCATGGCTTAAGAAAATATTGTTTCAAATCACTTTTTTGTGTTGCTATTCTAAAACACTCGT
>JAZBGX010001230.1:9355-20079 GCA_037414775.1 Zonitis immaculata
AACTATACAGTAGGAGGATCTATTTAAAGACAAACATTATTTCATCATCCAAAATCGAAGCTATATAATTATTTTTTTTACGACGATAATTACGTGATAAAAATTTCCAACAAATAATTTATACGAATGAAATGTTTGATTGATTTTTTTTTTTTATTTGTGTTTCGATTATCGAGAAAATATAAATACAATGGGGAAGAAATTCTTAGAATTTGAATTTTGGACAAATAAAATTAATTTTATTGAGCTTTAGAATGTAAAAGCTGTATGTACTTTATTCCGATGGAACTTGTTCTAGTGTAATCGACGACAGATTGTCGTCTTGTGAATAAAACATTAGTTTAATGCTAATATAATAAAATGTTGTATGTATGTATGTAGTTTTTTGTAAATTTAGGTCAATGTATATAGTGGTGGTTTTGTAATTTTCCAGAATGTATTTTCTTGGAATTGTTAGAATGAACGGAAAGAGATGTTATGTATATTGTTGGCGTCGTCGTGGCAATAGTTTTGATAATAACAATGATAATACAAAACGACGCCAAAACCAACGACACTTTAGAATTATATAATATAAAACATATTATTATGCACTATACTATACTATATACTGTTTATTGCATATTTATGTTTATGGTTTTAAACTGCAAACTGCACTATATACGAACACTAAAAATTTCTATATATGCGCAACATAAAAGTCTATTTTAGAATCACTGCAGATTTTCAATATTACAACACATATACCGGGTGGTCCATTTAACTCGACAAAGCCAAATATTTCCGAAAGTATATTGTAAATTAAGAAGTTTTTGGCTTTGGGCTGTAGAGGCTGGTTTTGGATATATATAGGGGTTGAAAGAGTTTCAGAATATGAGAATGCACTATAGAAGGCTCGCAAATGTTGTCGAATACTCTAGAATGCCTCCGATAGGAATACGAAGAGGATATCGACCACTTATATATTGTAATGTTATCGAGATTTTTATTTTATTATTTCTATTCCAGCCATTTTAGTGTTGAAGTTTAGTTGTGTTAGTTATATTTTTAGTAAATTTCGACTAATTATAATTGATTAGTAAATTGTTAGAAAATTGAAACTACGTACTTTAATACTTACGTGCCCCATGTCTTTCTCCTCTTTTTTCACTTTTTTATTATGTTCCGATTCTTGTGGCGTTCTAGGTCTGTATTTCTCCCTTTCAGCCGGTGATATTGAATTTCTCTATAAATTAATAAATAAATAAATGAATAAATAAAATATAAAAAATAAAAATTGTACATTTGATGGATTTGAACAACTGAAAATATGAAATTACCCCATCATATGCTTATTCTCATCATTATTATTGATAAATAAAAGCTATATATTTATAGAAAGTAGAGTATATAATATAATACAGAACTTCAATCATCTATTCAACGAACCGATTATAATTTAATACAAATTCCTAATAATATTATTGTACAGTATAAAGATTGAGTGACTTTATTTCGAAACGTATATATAGGTAATTTATTGTTGTATCAATTCAATTCCAACACGCTATCTATAATAGACAACGCAACATTCATTTGATATTTAAAACAACTAACTTAAGTTAGTTGTTATTCCAAAAAAAAAAAAAAAATGCTTTCTTCTCGATTGTATACAAGATTTAATCAAGGCAATATATTATTTGTGCGTCTTTGAAATTCAACTGAATTATTCATCATCGAAAAACCACAATTTCTCAATTTTACATATAAAGCTCGATTTTATCAATTAATTTTTCTACAAAGACGAAATAACCAACTGTTTAATGTAAAACGATTCAGTTTTAATTATAAATTTCAAACAAGAATATAGGATTTGTGAATTGTGTGTTAATAATAATGGTTTACTGACTTGTCTAGAAACATTATAAACGACGACAAAATAGGTCATGGAAGCTTTACAGTTTTACAATCGAGCTTTCACCCGTATGTTCCGGACAATTTCTTTACATATGCAACTACTACTACTATTACTACTACTTTATTTTATATACGACGCTTTCGAGTCGATGAAGCTTTTATTTCCCTTAGGGAATCTGTCCAAGTCGAGAAATGAAACTATATATAAAATATATTTATATAAAGAAAACACGGAACACGTATTTTGTCACCAGGACGTCTAAATTCTGGTTTTGAAACAACAACAACAACAACAAAATAGGAAAGAGAAAAACAAACAAAAAGGAAATAGGATAAGAATTGTTTGGTAACATGTTGAAGCTGTAAAGGATCAAAGTGGAATCAAGAGAAAAAATTGGTAATAATAAAAAAAAACACACACACACACACAACAAACACAACAAGAGACAGAGCAGCAGGCGGTGAAATGTTTACCTCCGTTGTCGCCGCATATGTTACTTCTATCAAATATTTGTTTTGTTTGTGTGTATATGTTAGACAAGTTTTGATGTAATAGAGGGTCGTTTTGTTATATGTCGACCTTCTATCAAACTTATAATTGCTTAGATCCCAATAGAGGGATATTTGATTCGATTTCAACCAACAGAAATCTGATATTTTTTGTTCAAATATATTTATTTACATTAAGTCATAGGTGTCGAATTAGAAGAGTGAGTAAAGGGGATGAAACTATGGACTGAAAAGTGCTAAGGCATTTTTGCGTCTGACCCATCATTAATTAGTTATTAATTGATTAAGGTAGCTAATGAGAGAAGCGCATAAGCGGACTAAGAATCAGTTATGAGGAGGCAGAGAAATGCCAGCAGATTGACTCGTTCTATATGGTAGTAGTGGGGTGTTTGTCTGCCACTGCCTGATTAATCACGACCGATTCTTATTGCGCTGTTCACGCTCTTCTTTTATTAGCTACTTTATTCAATCATCAACTAATTAACGGTGTGTCAAATGCAAAAATGTCTAAGGACTTTTCGTCTCAGAATTCCGCTCGCTACTCACCCTTGAATTTAATACCATAACTTAAAACTCATCCTGTATTATAAATAGATGATTAAATTGTATATTAATAGACAAGAAAAAAGGGAGTATTCTTTGTTTATTGTCGGTGAATTTTCATGCTTTAATAGTATAAAGAACACTACTACACGTTTTCAAAAAAGGCTTTATGTAACATTCAAGTGTCACCTGTACCACCATGTCCCCGTAAATTCCTTTAGATATGTATATAGTAGAATATCGTTGGAGTGGAATACGAAAACGTCTGTTGGTTATAAATTATGCGTTTATCCAGTATTACCAATGTTGTTGCTCTCTTGCATGCAAACATGAACTTTGGTATATATACAATAAATATATAGGTATATATATGTAGTTTTTTTTATGAATCCCCAATGAGTTCTTTCGTTTTTTCTCGATTCAATATTCATTTATGTAGTCAATTATCAAATTGTTAAATTTTCCTAATTTATTTATAAATATTTGGTTCTATATACAAAATTTATGTATATAAATAAATATATAAATGAAATTGTTCATTGCCCAACATAATCTGCATATTTGTGTAAATTTCCAGGTGTTCAAATTAAATTCCCTACAAATTATTCAAAAACATTACACAATACAACCGACTGCTGCACACCAAAACAAACATCAAATGAATACGAACAATCAAAGTCATATAGAGTTATTAAATAAATGAATTCCATAATAATAATAATAATAATAAAGCCAATGTTTAATTAACAAATTTACAATAATAAACTATATAGTTTATCAATGAGTATATAAACAATAATTTCGAGTCTATATACCTAATAGTCGAATTATAATTAATTTGTAAATAACTGATGGTGACAATTTCCAAAATGTGTCGTATCATAATAACGGACGATGATCATGATGATTGAAAAGTGGACACAATCATTGGAATATAGAAATAGAGATAAAAAAGCAGAGAGGGATAGAGAGATTTTGACGAATCGACTACATCATGCATGGTAGTCACGAATCAGGGGCTTATAATCTCTCGATATACAATATACATGTACTTGTATATAAGGGCATATTCTGGTAATTTGATATTTAACGCCCTTTGACATGACCAATTGTGATATGATTGTTGATTTCATCTGTTCCCATCCACAAAACATTCGTTAAAATCAATAGATGGACCTACAAATGTTATAAAAAATATATATATATATATATTGAGGTACGTATTACAAGCTTACTGCTCAGATTTTCACACTACTCAGAATGAAAATTATTCTTTTAAGAAGCATTTTAAGCGAGAACGTCTATTGAACGGACACGTTTCGATTCCTCGTAGGTGTCCCGTCCAAGAAAGATTTCACTGTGTTATTTTTTTGTTTAGTAACCAGTTTGATGAAATTTTTGAGTACTTTTTTTTCGTTTCTACTTCCCTATCAAATAATTGATAATTATAATGTATGTATGTATGTATGTATGTAATATTATTATAGAACTGATATTAGATGAAAGCTGTCCTATTTTGTAAGTACTAACATCATCATCTTAAGATATATGGTCGTTTTTATCTTTATGTTTAGAATATTCAGATATGGATGTAGAGAATAAAATGGTAACGCTACAATATTGCACATTATGTAGATAGCTCTATTTCCTTATACAGAAGCAAAATGTGAAGAAAAGACCGCACTATAAAATGGGAAAATTCATTGTCCTCTACTCGACTGGAAAATATTTAATAGATAAAGAAATATTTGAGCTATAAAACGTATTACCCCAAATAAAAAATATATATATATTTTTTTGATGATAATCAATTTATTTAATATTATGAAGAATTTAAATGTTATTATTGAAAATCCTGAATAATATGACAATGAAAATTCGTGATAATACGCTATTAAAAGTGGATATTATAAAATATATCTATATTAGTTATAGGGACGAATGTGAAGAGTTAACTTTATTGCTTTTATTGTACAATAGGGGCCATTCAAATGCACGGCGGCACATATAATAGCCGGGCACTTTATTGTTTGTAGTGTGCCATCTCCTCTCTCTCTCTCTCTGTTCGCTCTCAGGAGAAAATAAAATTGCCACAAATCTCCTGGTGTATACATATATACACTCGAATAAACTTCCCCTCATCATTTCTACTATTATTATTATTACAACAACAACATACCCCATTATCACTATGTTGTACAGCAGGCGGAACAACTGCTATTTTATTTACGAAAAACTTTCAAGAGGGATAATTCACTATGATGGGATGTCGTTAATAATAGCCCCCCGTCCAATATTGAAGGTTCATCTCTCCATTTACTAAACTATACATATATATCATATGTATTATTACAATAATAAGTAGACTAATAATACCCTAGTTCTGTTTGTCGGTTCAATCAAATAGTCTTCCATAAATCGTATTTAATTCAATATAGTGAATTATAATAGAGAAAATTATTTCGAATAGTTTTAGTTTTATGTATTTATAGTTTTTGTATTTGTACGCTGCAAGAATATACGACCAAACTAGTCACTTGTAAGTGCCAAAAACACCAGCGTTTATAATTTGATGTGTTTAGTTTACGGAATTAATTGAGCATGGAAAAAGCAAACACACCCTAATAATACATAAAGAACAGCAGAATAAGAACAAAAAGAATGAAAATAGAGAGGAAAAACAAAAAGAAAATTAATGTCGACGGCGTGAAATCGGAACAACACCATTCGTAAAACTCCATAAAACATTTTCGAAGTCAAAACAATAATCGAATCAGAAACAGTCGAGGAATATAAAGTGTAGTTTCGCTCGACCGCACAAAAGGTCCGTGATTTGAAACGGCGCTTAATATAGCAAGGACACATTCACACACAAACACATACAAATAAATATACAGAGTATAAAAAGGGTCGGAAACGCGGTTGGGATTTAACAATAGATTAGGGCACGTCACTTAATGCAACAGAAGGGCCGGCAATAGTTATTCGGTCGACATCGGCTATATGCCGCCATCAACAAAGAAGAATGTGCCATAGTCTTTCCAACTGTATATACTGTGTGTAAATTGATTAGGGGTTGAAAGTCAATGCGATTTTTCAAAGGATGACTCGATTACTTTAGATGAACCGGCGGGGAAAGAAAACGTCTACTTTGAATTGATGCCATTCATTCTAATCTACAACAAGCGCAACTTTCTCTCACTCTCAAATAGTTGAAGAAATTGAGAAGGTCGCTCGCTTGTCGTTCGTTATATTAAGATAAATTAGATTGGTGTATTTATACGACAAATTTGCTCCGGCTCCAACTTCCGAGTTCAATTAATATAAAAAAAAACACCCAGAATTTTATTAAGATAAAGGCGCCACAAACTAAATAACTATCTCAATCTTTTGTACGATTTTAATTTGGAAATTTTAATATCATCAACAATAATTTTTGATTGAAATGCTCGACTAAAGTAATTCTTTTCCGGTATAATTTGGCGGTGGAAAAGCGCAATCACAGTCTCGTTTATAAAATGTTTTTCATGAGAAATTCTGTAAAAGATTCACAAATTAGGTATCTACTCATCATCTTCTGGACCTCAAAATTGAAGAGTTTCGCAAGGTACGGATGAGTGCGACAAGAAGGAAGAGAGACGCGTCCATGTAATATTGGCAGTCGCGATGGGAGATCTCTACGAAGGGCCAGTGGATATACCGACTTATATCTAGAATTGAACCTTGGTTGGAGAGGGTGACTGAGAGTCTGGGACAGATGTACAGAGCGGAGGACACTGGATGTATGTATTGCAAGATAAATAATACGACGGAGTATACGATGTTTCACTGTATCGGGTACCGACGAATGATGGAATTTTAAGTAGAGACGTTCACTCTGAATAATTTTGTGGAAAGAATACTGGAATCGAGCTAAAGCAGGTCAATTATCCCAATATTGATGGAAGCCACCTTAAGAAGGAAGACTGGCCTGGGCCCTCTAATCATATTTAGTTTCAACTGACAAGACATTTAATTCTAAATTTCAGTTAGTCGTCGATCGATGACATTCGAATTTCTCAAAAACAGAAAATGTATTAGAATTTTATAAAAACAAAATTGTATAGCATAGTCATAATTTCTCATCATTTTATAACAACAGCGACATTGGTTCTTTATTTATCAATGCCGTAGGGTCTGTCGAATGGAAATAAACCGTAACATTAAGCGTAACTGACAGCACAGTAAGGGTGGATATATATATATAGAGGGTGGTTAAATGGATTAGATACAAATAGGGGAACTGGAAATGGGAGAAATATTACATAATAATAAAAAAGGTGTAATATTAACTAAATTATGTGAAAAATAAAATAAAATAAAATAAACAAGCTAAAAGGGGGGCAACTATGATTTTATAAACTACCTACATAATTGGTAATAATTCATAATAAATCGATATTGGAATGAAATAATAATAATAATAATAATATTATATAATAATATACATAGTTATATGTATATGTATAGGTATATATGTAATGTAATATGAACATTGTAAACTTCAAGTTACATCAAGATATAGCACATTAATAATAAGTGGGGATGGAGTGGGATAAGAGATATCTAGCACTTTAGGAAGTGAATCATCGTTAAGTGACTCTCAATGCTTGTAATGTAAACGCTATACCGTATAATGGACAATATGTTGCTTAATAGCATAGCTTGTCCCTTTTGTAATATCTAATAATAATGCTCTCTTGTCAAGATACTCGTATATATAAGTCTATAATTATTATTAGTATTCTGCTGACGCATGCTTTACAGTTATATTATTTATTGGCGTCGTTGTTTTTTCTTTATATATTATATTATAATCCTCTCATAAATGTTTACTATACCTTTATAGTTAACAATAATTCGATTTTAAATAAACATTACAAAATGAACTGTACACGATTGTTAACATTTACACTCAATTCCTGAACAATAGCAAGTATCAAAATCTAAAAGATAATAAAACGGAAATTCCTGCAATAACTAAACGAAAAACAACCTACAATACAGATGATATTAACGTAATAGCAAACAGCAATGGAACAAGTTTTAATTGGGGATGTTGTGGAAATATCTCTATCGGATATGTCACAGTAATCAGTATACGGATTTTAGTCTAATCAACGTTCTAATTGAGTATAAATATAAAATGCACATGTTCAGGAATTATGGAGAATTAATATTTCTTTATTGCGCCAATTGGAGCGTCAACAAAAATTCTGTATAGTATACAGAACGTCCTTTTACAACATACCCCTTAGATGTATCTCAAGACCTGAGTGGAAGATCTACTCTTCAGTACAAGGCTTTAAAGAATAACCCTAAAACAATTGAAAGTCAGGGTAGGGTTGTAATATCAAAAATTGTTATAATTGAATTAATAGAATGAATGTAAATATCCAATTCGATTGAAATTTCCAGATGTAAGTCTAGGGTGAAAACGAACACTCTGTATATAAGGATGGTTGTAGTAAAGGGGTGAGACAGAATGGAATGAGTCGGTTGAAATAACGGAATTTCGCTCAGGGTAATTGAGAGAGATTAAGAGATCGAGCGTACCGCATAAACACAACCCTCGTCTCGTAGTTGTAGTCGTAATCGTCGTCGTCGTCGTTTGCAAATCACTTTTCAATTTGGGATCATTGAATAATTAATATTGACTCATAATGTCTCCATCTATTAAATTGCTCTTTAATGTGGTAATACTAATTAAGATATTATTATTATTATTTTTATTATTACTAGTGGAAATATGAATGCATATATTTTTAATTTCGTTTTGATTATTATTGATAATCATTAAAATAAGCATAGCCTTCGAATACAATATGTATAATGTAAATGTAAATGATTCTAGTATTTATCTAAACCGCACTCAATATTTACTTCACAATTACACCACAATATAATAATAAATGATCAATTCGACAAATACGTATTGGAATAATTTATGGAAATTTAAATTCAATTATACAACAACACGATACAATATTTTCATTGTCATATAATAATAAAAATATTATAGAATAAAATATTTGGCATGTTTCCTAAATTCCTAAATGCTTCCAAATTGCATCCAAATACAATAATTTCAAACTATCATTATTGGATATAAGCCAAAAATTGAATTTCTTACAATAAATTATAGAAAGAAAATCAAATTATTAATAATCAGTCTTGAGTTTGTTACAAATTATTTTCTTGTGTTACTGTAAAGAATCCTGTTAATAATATTAATAATGGCAAAACGAAACGTAACGAGATATTGGATTATATCGTTGACGACTGCATTTCAGGCGTAACAAATTCGTTCAATATTAACATCAACAGATGGCGACACTGTTAGTATAATAGTATAGACGACGACGACGTCGATATAACGACGCCAATGTCGATTAAATACTTTTGTTTTGATACTTGTGTATGTGTCGAAGTGTAAAAATTCATTTTATGTATTATTCGATTCGATAATAAAAACTAAATCGAAAAAAAAAAGAAAGAAAGAAAACAAATAAAGGATTTAGTCAAATTGTGACTAAAATGAATTCGTTGTGAATCAGAATTGTTAATTAAATATAGCTGTTAGTTTTTATTTGTTTGATTTATATAATGTTGTAGAGAGCTCTGTTTGGTAATTACAATTATATCGACGTCAAGTCTATATAATAATATAATTCGAGATAATATCGTAATTAAAAGTAGGCAAATATTTTAGATTGGGCTTAACAGAATGTAATTAATTATTTATGTTAATCAACTCTCTCTCGTATATTTGTGTGTATACGCCTTATTATCACTTATTTATATTAGCTTTTATTTATTCTTATAATATTAATACAATAATATAGTCACAAAAAAAAAAATTAAATTTATTATTAATAATGTTATTAATTTTGTTTATTCGATTAAATGATAATTCGTTTGGATTTCCCCAAGTTTCCGTGTTTTGAAAACAATACAATACTGTGGATTGCGTGCATTATAACTTCTATATTGTTAATTATTCCCTTTTAGATTGAAATGTAGATTTTTAATGTGCGCTTTCAAATCATTACGAGGGCTAATCCAAAAGTAATACTATACGAGCAGTCAGAGAGTTAACACGAAAATGAAGGAAAAAGAAAAGTCAGAATCGTCACCGCAGATACTTCTGCTTGGAACATTGGACAATTGTGCCTCTCTATTGTTACGACATGGCGCAAGAAATTTAAGAACATCGCCAAAGACAATCATCCACTTTCTATACCGTCAAAAATGTGGGAAAGTCGAAGGTCTAGCTCCACCAGACCAAAGAGTGTCTATCTGAGGTTACTTTACATCAACAAGTTAGCTAGCCACTGAACAAAAAAAAAAAAACTTGACAACACCGTACTCACCGACACCGCAGAAATTCAAAGTCGCAAACTCCGCAAAAAAGTTTATAGCGACCGTTGTTTTGGAATTCCAAAGAAATAGTTATGGTGAATTATTTAGACAAGAGGAGACCTGACTAAATGAGATGACGGAAAGTCATCAAAACAGTTGAAATTCCAATACGGATGCTATTCGAGGAGTAGATCGAGCTTCCAGCGACTTGTATCTCTTTCAACGACTCAAAGAGCAGTTCAGCGGAAAACAAATTAATAATATGGTGTTTACTAGAATATCGAAAAAGTAGAAGAAAATGTGTGAAACTGCAACCGATTGTTTCACAGACTTTTTTGATTGAAGTGAAATGGTCAATTTTTTTTTGACTTGTG
>JAZBGX010001231.1:0-20074 GCA_037414775.1 Zonitis immaculata
TATACAGGGTATCCCAAAATTCGGGTGGCAATATTACAACAGGGTATTCTAAATTCAAAAATAGGAATCTGTAGTTTGTCGAAATGTTATTTTAAACATAGCAGTTTTGCTTCCACATACTACAACTACTTTCATAAACATAATAAATTTGTAACCCAAAAGTCTTTGAGGGCCATTGAGGAAATTCATTGTAATCCGGCGGTCCCCATAGTATGTTTCGAAAAAAAAAAATTCTTTTAAATTCTTGCAAACAGGCAATATGATTAACAACGCGGGCCAGCCGTACTCTGGACTTCTAGACCATAGATTCTCGAATGTTTTTCAAAAAGAAGCTTTGGACAACGTATAAGTTAAAAAATAAACCCTGATCTAGACAGTTTCTCAGAAGTACTCCTAATCGCGAGTTTTCAAGAGCATTGCTTTTGTTTCAGTCACAGTTTCCATGAAGCCTTTCAACTTAGATTTTTAGATATTTACTATTCTATTGGTAGCTTCTCATGAAGTTCAAGCTAGTCGCTCAGTAGTGCCCTTAATCATTGGTCGTAGAACGCACGCGGAAAGATCTGTTGCCCTCTAAAACTTCAATTTTTGGAACATTTTTTTTCAAACAACAAAGTTTTGTTTCTCAAACTCCTGATACTAGATTCTCAGGAGTATTGCGGTTGTTCTAGTCACAATTTCCATTGAAGTTCTCCGCTCAAATTCTCAGATATTCACTATTCTATATTGGTAGCTTCTATGAAGCTCGAACTAGTAGCTCAGAAGCGCTCAGAATCATTGACCGTAGAATGCCGGTTAATAGCGCTACAGCCCTCTAAAGCGATAATTTTTGGAACATCTATTTCAAATACAACATCTTTATTTCCCACAGGCTATCGCTATATTCATGGTTCTTATACTAGGGAAATTAAAAAAAAATCGTGGCGTTTTGATCTGCTTGACAAATGGAAAGTTAGAGTCGAATTTATAAGCAGCCCAATTCTTAATTAAGAAATCCTTAATAGTCCTGAATAGTTTGCAGCAATCAATGAAGCATCAAGTGCTAACTTAGATTAGCAAATTTTATAATTTGAACTTGTAGAGTTTCGAAGATATAGGAAAAAGAAACTTACTCAAAATTCCGGCTTCAAGGGGTTGTAGCTCCTTTTTGCAATTACTTTACGGCCCATAATTATGAAAGCTTTTTTCTGTATTTTTTTAAGTCTAGACTACGATTACACTAGTGTAATTTTGTCCAATAATTTCGGGACACTCTGTATATGAATAAATCTATTTAATTATATCATTCGATAAATTTAGCACAATGATAATGTTTTTCTTTTAATTATCACTGTTAGATATATTTATATATAAATATATGTATTTTTTTATGTCTTATGATGATTCAACAAATAATACTGGTGCCGTTTGTTAAATGCAAAAAAAAAAGACGAAACTGCCAGATTCTTCGATTTATTCCGATTAAAGAAGAAAAAAAAACAACTAGGTCATGATTGAGAATATTTTATAAAATTGAAGTTATTTTCCGGGCCAATCCATATAAATAATTTTTGTGTCTCCCGTCTGGATGTCTCCTTATATAGAACTCTTGGATGCAATAAAAAAGAACTATATAATTTTAATAAGAAATGCAGACAAAAAATTTGTACAAACTGTACAAAAATTAACTAGAGGCTATGTTACAACAGTGTATTCGATTTGCTTGTCATGTAAGATAAATTTTGAACTCGTTTCACTGACAAAAACACCCTGCATTCGATCGAGAAAGGACCCAACATGGTACATCTATAGATAATAAATAGTGGTGAGACAAATAAGAGCTACAGCCGATCACTGGAGTATCGAGTGTAACGTCACTAGTTTGTACTAGAAACTATCAATACTATATGATAGACACTAGAATCAAATGTGCCGCTCACTTGTCTGAAAGTTTACGTAATATGTAGGCGCTCCCTACAGGGAACCAAAATCCGCTTTTTATTTGTAATAAAAACAAAAACAAAAAGACAACGGACCCAATACGTGCGTAAGACTACGCTGAGTGTGTCCTGTGCCTTAGAGTGGACTTTATAACTACCGCGGCTCGATATTACTCATAATATTAGATAAATTGTTTGTAACAACCAATTGAGCTAAAGCAGTTTCAAAAATACCTATTGAAAATGACCGTTCTCAAAATTTCGACTTCTGCGGGTCTTAGCTCCTTTAGTTTTCACAAACCATAACTATGGCAGCTTTCTTTCCTTGGCCTAAATCTGGAAAGACTGGTGCAATATAAGCCCTACATTTTCAAGACATTCTGTATAAATCGAGATTCTTTCGAATTTGTTTTTAAATAAAAATAATAATAATAAAATAATCAAATAATGAGAATCAATCAATCAATCGTTATCAGGACGTTTATTTTCGAATTTATCTATCAAGTTCATCGTGCTCAATTGATAGATTTCTCTAATAATATCCATATAGTTATAAATTTTCCGATCTAAACAACAATGTATAAATCAAAATAATTTGCATAATTTCAAACCAGCCTCTATACGTATAAACATAGACCAGTGATTCTAAATATTTTCAATTATTTGAACATTTCGTAGCTTACATACAATAAGATAAATCGTTAGATGAACAAATGCAAAAAAAAATATTGTCATTTCAAAAGAGTCACTGTCTGGCAGAAGCGGCACACTTCAAGAATATTGCGGCATTGTTTGAGAATCACTGACTATTTTTGGTTTTAAAACGTACCATTATTTATATTATTAAATAATTATTAGCCCCCTCCCCATGTAATAACAATAAAATTTTCAACGCCATAAAAGTACGACTTTTATTATCAATAAAAATAAAAGATATAATAATTGATTTGTTTGGGGAGGAAAAAAATCAGGTAAAATTTTATTTTCTACAAATCAATTTGCAACTGTCTCTCGAATTTATAGTTTGTTTACTCATAATAATAATAATAAAAATAATTTCTAATATTATATATGAATGTACAAACATATAGTATTTAAATGCCTCCCTTGATCTTTTTCCTTTTTTTTTCTCTTTTTTAGTTAGGGAGAGTGTAAAACGTATTGTTTCCATTTCAATAGTGCAACAAGCCTCGCAGACAAAAGAAAAATATGGATAAAAATATATTATGTATAGAGAGAGAGTCATTTGGGGTGGTCGTTTTGCGGAAATAAAAACACCTTTATATAGAAGAATACTATATAATGTCGCCACATTTTTTTCCCTTATTCTTCTATACTTACAGTAGTTTTTGAAAAAAAAAAAATGTGGCACCGGTCTGACTATTTTCAAACAACAATAGATAAATACCTGCGAAGACAGATTTGTCTATTTTGTTCAAAAAATAAGCTTGAGAGTGTCCATTTTATAGAAATTTCGTGAAGAAAAAACAGGAAACTCTTGTTGTTAAATAATATATAAAAATACTGTAAATATTTCCTGATTGTGGTATAACAATGATGTAGGGCGTGCCATTCGTATTATTTGCCGGGGTTTAGATGTTTGTATGTATGTGTATCTAGAAGAGCCCCCTTATATATTTTTGTTATGAATAAAATATATAGAGAAAAATGTTATATAAAAGATCCCCTTAGGTTAAATTATAACACAGATGCACGTATGTCACTTCACACCCTTTATATTCATCAATACACCAACACAGTTGGATGTTTAATTGATTATTCGTCATTCTATCAAAATCATAATCATTATGACACTACACAAAAAATATATGTATAGTGAATGCTGAAGGATTTTCCATTTACATTTACAATTATTTCAATTTTCAACTCCTCTGTGTTCTAGGCAATTTAAAGTTTTCGGGAGCACTGCTAATGTTTAAGTCTAAATTTTCATGGAAGCTTTAGACTCAGATTCTCAGATAACCACTATTCTATTGGTAGCTTTTTACAAAGCTCAAACGAGTCGCTCCAGAGTTCTCCTATTTTTCCATTCTCTCTGATAAGACTAAGCCAGTTTCTCAGAAAATCTACTATTCTCAGAATTTCCTGGATTCTTCAATGGTTTTATCATGAAATTCTTTTATAAGGCATGATTTACATTCTCAGGCGTTCATTCATCGTTCTTATTCTCAACATTCATATTCTCACTCGAGTAAAAATGAGAAACAACCAAAACAAGAACTCTGCAAAGTGAATATTTACTAACAGACTAACCACAGCGTAGATACGGTGAAGAGGAAAAAGTGAATCTCTATAACAGATTCTCAGGAGTACTGTATCTTGGAACGCTCTTTAATTTTCCAATTATCTATGAAGATTGAGAAAAATTCTCAGGTACTCGTGCATTTATCGATGGCTTTATTATCAAATTTTTTTTAGAGATACCGATCCAAACGCAGACGCTCATTCACTGTTTTTTTCTCAACTTTTTATAAAGCTTTAAGCATTTTCTCAAAAGTTATTCATTGTCTCAGAAGCTCAGATAATGTTTCATTCTTAACTTTCAGATTCTTAGAAGTTATTCCATTATTTTCTTCATAATTTTACTGCCAATCTTTTCAATGTTTTCAGAAGCTTTTTCATTGATTCATATTCTTACTAGAGTAAAAATAATAGACAAACAAACGCGTCCACAAACCCATAGTAACATGTGTCCACAACGGAAGCACAGCCCATTTAATTCGTTACTGTTGAACAAGAGGAAAAAAGTGAACCTCTTGTGGACGTGTTTATGATCGTCTAATATATCATGTAGGATTCTAGAGGAATAAAATCCTGCGAATTATAAAATTCGATTTTTCGCCGAATTTCAGAGTCTCTAAATATTTCTGTAAATGTATTCTAGGATTTCATAGAATCTCCCGACTCAACTTCTCATATTCTATTGGTAACTTTACAATAAGTTTGATTAAGACAGTTTCTCAGAAAACCTAATTTTTTTCTAGGCTATCCCAGACGTTCATCGATCATTTTATTTTCTAATATTTACGAAGCATTTTCTTGTAAGAAGCTTTTCTATTGTTGGATTCTGGACTTTCAGATTTTTGAACGTTCTTCCGTTATCCTCGCCAAGCTCAGGATAGATTCTCAGAAGTTATGCCAATCTAACACCCAACGAAACTTTATCAATTCCATATATTGCAAAATTGACTCGTGCTTTTTTTTTGCATTGATGATAAAACTGAAGTAATTTCACGTGATCCAAGTTTGCAGTTAATTGGAAATTTCCCATTGTAATAAAATTGTTTGTGTTTATATTGTTCACCTGTTAAACTTTAAAGACGCTTATTGTAAAAGTCCGGATTTACAATATAAGTAGAAAACAATAAAATTCTAAATGTTTTGCTTCAATATATAAGCCGATCGTGGCATAAACAAAAGAACCTACCAGTAAATACAAGAATTCCTATCGTACTAATAATGCAAGAAATAACGAATTTAATTACAAATTTTATTACATATTCACAAAATCATAAATTTGATATCATATTTTTTGATTGGATTATATTATTAAACAAACATTAATCAAAAAAGAGATTAATCAACATTGGAAAGTTATCTCTAATATTATTATTATTATTATTGTTGTTGTTGATTAAATGTGAGCAAACTTTTACTATAGAAATAAATTGGAAAAATTAAAAATAGAAAGGTCGAAAACCTTTCTGCGAATATAATTCACCAATTCTCCTTCAAAGACGAACATAAAAATCCGATGTGTAAAATAACATACAATTTATTGGTGAAAATATACCAACCTACAATAAATAAATATAAACAGAAAATTATACTATACGTTGTTGTTGTTTTTGATAATTATGATAGCACGGAATTTGATATTACGGGTGGTCCTTTTGTTCTTCGTTTCACCACAGTCGTTATTGTAATGACTATAGTGTTGATCTTAATAAGGTCCTTTGAGGATGATGATAATAATAATAATATCAAGAAGATGGCGAAGGAGAAGTTGTAATTTTTTGGAAAAATGATAGGTTAATGTTTAAAAATTTTCTATTATCTTTAAAATAAAAAGTATTAAATATTTTTGTTGAGTCTAGAAATTAAAGAAAATATAATAAACGAGACTAATATCGGACAGAGATAGATATAGAGGTTTTTGACTTGATGTTGTATATTTATAATAATACTAATAATACATATGAATAAAGGTTCAGAAATATATAACAATAGAATTGTAGCAATAAATTGATATTGATGATCTCATAAATCAAAATTTTTAAAAAAAAAATCTATATATTATACCTATACAACAATATCAGAATTACAATATTAAAAAAACATACAGATATGTAGGTGTATCTATGTATTCTATATCTATCAATAATAAATTGAGAACAAATTATTATTGTTCAGTTTAGATATAACAATTCAATTTTAAAGCTGTCCATACACCACCCATCTCTCAATTTGATTGACCTCTCTTAAAAATTTCAATCTAAAGTACACCATATAATTGTACAAAATTTAGTTAACCTTAAAAAATAAGCAACCCTTATAAATCACATATGACCCTCATTTAGTTTTATTGCTTGCTAAATTTACTGAATCAATGAATGAATATCGAATGCAATCGATTGGAAATTCGATGGATAAATTTATATTATATAGGTAGGTATAGGAAATTTTCTAGAACTTGTAAAAAAAAATTATTGATAAAACGAGATTATCTCAATCGTTATTTATCTTCCTGTATTGATATAGTCTCGAGAAAAATCAAATTATACATGAGAAAAAAAAACAACAAATTTATTTACGTTGGAGCAATGGTTCAAGTAAAGGCGCGTGCACATTGAATTAACAAGAATCGATAACGGTAAAGCAGAAAAAAACGAGCGCTTGCTTCGTTTGTGTTCGCTTTAATGGACATTCAATTAATGTACATAATCTTAAGAAATATTCGAGATACAATCGCAAATTACGATGCACACGCAAGCATTATTTACGATTTTTATACAGAGTTAACTGAGTTATATGGAAATAATTCCTCTGTATAAATAAAAATAGCTGTTTTCCTGCTTTCGCGGATCAAAGGATTTTGTACAGTTGGACAGGCACAGTAAGATTTTCAATGTTCGCGGATAATATTCGTCCAGAACTATCTCGTGGTTCTAGTTGTCTGTTCGCGAATATCTGGAACGTTACAATAACACAGTATGTATACAGAATTGTCCGCCAGAGGCTTTTCTGGTCTTGTAGGAAATCTGGTTCTAGTAGAGGGAATCAAAATGCACTCGAAGATATAAAGTTTGGGAAATCGTCTTAACGTCAAAATGTTCCCTAATTGTCACACTTCAGCTCATCAAGTCCGTTTTTTTTTGCACCCACTAGAGCCAGAGTTACAAGACCAGGAAAGCTTCTGATGGACCACCCTGTATAGTTGAAGACCAATGCCTGACTAGTTCGTTACTAGTTTTCCTATTGACGCATGCGCATAGATACGTTCTGAACGGGTTCAGAATTTAATCAGCGAAAACACCTAATAAAATATTGTTCGTTAGTTAGGCATAGGACGCACAAAACGTAAAGGCGAGATAGAGATATTTGTGATCTCGCTTGCACTTACATAAAGAGAGACAACAGGCCCAGTAGGTGCGTAAAAGTAAGTTGTGTGTGTCCTGTGCCTAAGAGTATCACCTGAGAATAACTCACAAATCGATTTCGATCAAAACTATGCTTATGACACTCTTATGGAAGTAATGACAATGACCAATTGAACTAAAGAGATTTTGATGCGCCATGCATCAGAATGATTCTGTCCAACGGGAAATTCGACTATAAATATCTGGACAAAGACAAATCACAAGAGTAAATAGTCATTGAGTATTTACAATATTAACCTTGCAAATCTATGCTTCCCGAATGGTCAGATTCATAAAAATTTGGATAATTTAACGTCTGTAAGATCAGCTAATTACTAAATAAAAGAAAATTTATTGTTCTTTTTATTAGATTGGTAAATCTACTTTCTAATTTCTTAGGTCACGATTTTTTTTTTTTGAATTTAAACAGAAAACTGTCGGTTCTGTTTAATAATTTAAAGATATACGAATTATCAACCTCCAATGCTCATCTGTATTGATATCTGTATTTATTAAATTTGTACTTGTTAAGTTGGTAATAAATTTGACTTCGTGTATAAAGCTATAGAAATTCCATTAGGTAAACGAATAGAGTTTATCTATTACTATTATTATTATTATTATTTTAAATAATAAAGAAATTGTAAGATAATGATAATAATAATAGAAATATAATTAGACAATTTTCTTTATGATGTAATTAGTGTTATTATTATTATTTAGATTTAATTAGAGAATTACAGTTGCGGTGGTGTATACAATAAAAGAACCAAATTTAATTCAATTATTAATAAATGATTAACTGATTAATAATTTGTCCATCTATCATTATTATTATTATTATCATTTAATAGATAAAAGAAATATCAATTGATGGTGTTAATAATTATCGATCGAAATTATTCAATCCTCAGGCAAAAAGTTAAATAGATAATTTAATTTTTTCCGAATTCTTTTCTCAAGATCTCGAATGAAATAAAGAACTCGACTCTTTTCTTCTTCTTTTTCCACTTAACTATATAAATTACTTTAGACTTTTGTAATCATAAAACTGACAAATCGATAAATATCGATTATAATAATAATAATTATTATTATTATCATTATAATTAAACTAATTACTATTATTGGAATATTTACAAAGATAATTATAGGTTGAATTTTAAGCTACGATCTTTACATAAATAAATGGACGATCAGATTGTAATCTTAAAAAATAGTGAAATTTGACCTACTCAACAATTAATAATTAACAATTTCAATTCGATCGAATCGGATTCATGTTCGATATTCCATGAGCCGCTTTATACATACATATATATTTTTGTTGTTGAATTATTTCAAGTTTGCATGTTTGGCAGTTCAATACAATTATTAAACTGTAATGAAACTTTATTATTTAATAGAGATAAACCAAATAGATATTCCAAATTTAAAAACTATAACTGAATTATTATTAAAACGCCCATGATTCATCAGATCGATCAACAACATGCGATCTCTCTAGCTCCAGATGAAATTTGATCTGATCGTGTAAGATTGAATTGCTTCATAAAGTGTTATTACTTACAACAACATTGATATTAAACTACCGTATAATATTATATATAAGTATAAATATAATATTCTTATCAATTTCAAACTAAATCTGATAGTTTATAAACAACTATATAGTTTTCCATATATAACGTAACCGATAAATATTTCGAATAACAACAATAAATATAAGGCCCACATATTCACTATTGTAACAACAAAAATACATAGTTGGGAAACAACAGAAAATAAATATAAAAATAATCAATTCATTGCACCCTTGTATAATATATACAGAGTGTGAATTGGTGTCAATCAAAATCAGTTGTGAATCATCGCAAATATTTGTCTAAATGCGGTCGAAATCTGCCGACGTGAGAAAATCGTCAAAAATAATCATAATTTAAAAATGTAGCACGTGTACTACAGTCGGTTAGATTTGAACAATATAAACTCAATTAATTATAATAATTATTTTATTTAATTTATAAAAGCGACTTTAATTGAATTGAGAGAGAATCTATTAATTTAGTTTTTCTTTAGTTGTCTATTTTTATAAATTTTAATGCCACTCAATAAATTGATCCTAATAAGTGTTTCAAATAAAAATTAGGAAATAATTTTCCATCATAATAAATAATAATAAGAGAAAAGCTGTTCAAAATTTGAGTTTAATTTGTTCGAGGTTAATTGCTTAATTGTAAATTTTCATTGAATTAGCGGTTAATCCGATAGTTTTCTTTCAAAGAAAACTAAAGCAACACAATAGAAAATGTAAAATTTATTTTCGGAAAACTACTAGAAAATATTATTTGATCAAAACTATAGCGATTGGATTCCACAATTCCTAAGGGATTGTCGGATAATATCCAAGGAAATCGACAATTTTTGATCAAAAAAATTGAAATAGGGAGCGAATTCGCAATTTTTACTTTTTAGAATCTTTTGAAAACAAGTTGAACTCAACATATCGAGAAAAGGCTGGTGGAAATTTATATTAGAATGTTTGAAGTATGATTCAAATAAAAATTAGAAATTAATTTCCAATTACAATCATTAGAGAAAAACTTATACCTATTCAAATCGAAGTTTTCTAATTAATTTGGGATAGATGTTCGTTCATTATTGGGAAATTCTATTTGATGATTTTCAGTTACCAATTTGAAATTTAAATGTTAATTGCTTGATTGTAGATTTTCATTAAGTTAGGGGTTAATCCGTTATTTTTCTTCTAAATAAAACAAAACCAACACAATAATAATTTGGGAAATGTAAAATTAATTTTTGGAAAACTATACAAGAAAATTCCGTTTGATCGAAACTATGGGCACAATTCCTGAGGGATGTCGGAGAATATTGAAGAAAATCGACAATTTTTGATCAAAAAATTTAAAAAAAAGGTGTTGGTTCCTAATAAGGGTTGGATTTAATATATCGAGAGAGGAATGGTGGAAATTTATGTTAAAATGATTGTTGTGTCAAATAAAAATTAGTTTTTCGATTAATTTGGGGTAGATTTTGGTTGATTATTGGAAAATTTTGTTTGATGATTTTCAATTACCGTTAAAAAAAATAAAATTTATTTTTGGAAAACTACTAGAAAATTTTATTCGAAAAAAACTATGGTGGTTGGATTTCGTAATTTCTAAGGGATGTCAAAGATCCCAAAGGAAATTGCCAATTTTTGATCAAAAAAATTATTATAATTTAAATTTTCACAAAATAGAACATGTTATTAAACCAAAATTGTTGGTTCCTAAATAAGGGTTGAATTCAATATATACAGGGTAAAAATTTATATAAGAATGATTAAAACTTACCAACATCGGGCCTTTCAGGCACTCTATCAACCGGAAATCCGGCATATCCTAATTCCTGTTTGATTTCGACACAGTTCTCTATTGTATAAACATGTCCAACTACCCCAATACTAATTAAAACCAATAAAATACCCTGTATTTGACGTATACATCCACTACTCAAAAAATTCAACTCAGTCCTAGCAATCACAGCCATATCTTCGATTTAATTCCTAAATTTTTCCTCTAATAAGCAATCAACCCTCAAATTCTAATCAATTCGCTAATATCTTTACTTAAGTATAACAAAGTTTTCGGTACTTGATTATAAATAATTGAATTAAGTTTTAATTTATTTATGGATTTAATTCGGAAAAAAAATAATTTAATTTTATCTTGGATCCATTTCATTTATATCATTCACTTTTATTACACGAAATTTTTCGGTTGCTAAGGCACACACACACTTCAACCCCCTTTATATATTCACATTCCGGTAATTCCAGTAACCGCTCTGAAAGTCCGCAAATAAGAATGCACCTCTTTATATCAGCATGTGCATGCGCACACTGACTAATACACGACTACGACAACCACACACAACCGAACGATAAAGGAGAAGAGAATGAAAAAGAAAAAAGGAAAAACGACAACATGAGGACCATGTATATATAAAATAAATCTAGGTGGCGGCGACGATGGCGGCAATAACAATTGACGGCGGTAGATGCCTATATAATAAACACGATGAGAAAACAGAGTCGGCGCACATTCATATGCACTTGTTTCCATTATGAAGAAAGTTCAAATGAGTGGGGGTGGGGGAATTGCACAATTTTATTTTGCATGTTGCATGGGTGCATCGCAATTATTGCAATAACATTTGAGCAGCATTTGGAAATTTTATTATTAAAGCAATAATTTGATTGTTACAATAGTAGTATTAAAAAAAAAAGCCAATAACAAATAATCAAGAATGATGACAAAATTTAGAAAAGTAACACATGTTTTATTCGATTTAGATGGACTATTGATCGGTAAGTAGACTTTGATTTATCATTATTTGTAATTATAGATGAAAAATCGAGAAATTTTGCTATAAATTTAATAATAAATTATGTAATGTCACTTTTTTGGCAAACTGTTATGCAACCAATCGTACATTTACAACTACAGCCATCTATTATTTTCAAATGAAGTCATGTTTTGTTACATAACATTTAAAAAATAATAAATAATAATCAACGAATAATTCGGTTGAGATTGTCTGATAAACATCTTGCAGATACTGAACGTTTATATACAGATGTAGCGAATCAAATATTAAAACAATATGGAAAAGAATGCGATTGGACGTTAAAATTGCAAGTAATGGGCTTGAAAGGATATGATCAAGCTTGTAAATTGGTTGAATCATTAAATTTACCAATAACACCCGATGAATACTATCAAATGTCACAATCTTTATATAAAAATTATATGAAAGATGCTGAATTAATGCCAGGTATGTAATCCATATTCTTATTCGTTTTTATATTTTCAGATTCGGAAAAAATTTACAAAGCGTCCATTTCAAAAATTGCCAAAAAATATAGTAAAACCTTCACACCGTATATACAAGCTAAATTGCTTGGTACAAAGGATACTTTAACGTCACAAATTGCTGTTAAAGAAATGGATTTACCATTAACACCAGAAGAATTTTTAATGCATTTCCGAACATTGACGAGACGCTTATTTAAAAAAACACATATACCATTGATGCCAGGTGCTGTAAATGTTATTATATAATTAGATAGTAGCTTTAATTATAGAAGAAAAAAGAAACTAAGAAAAAAATCATAATAAATAACCAAATAATTTTAGGTGCCGAAAAACTCGTACGACATCTCCATTCGCACAATATACCGATTGCTGTAGCTAGTTCATCACATCACGAGAGTTACTTGATAAAAACGTCGAAACATCAAGACCTTTTCAAATTATTCCATCATGTAGTTACTGGCGGTGATGATCCAGACGTGAAACATGGTAAACCAGCACCTGATATATTTTTAGTTTGTATCGCACGATTTGATGATAAACCAAAACCGGCTGATTGTTTAGTTTTTGAGGATGCACCGAATGGTATAACAGCTGCTACAAAAGCTGGAATGCAAAGTATCATTGTACCTGATGAACATATACCGGAACATATGTACCAACATGCTACGCTCAAATTAAACTCTTTAGATGAATTTCAACCGGAATTGTTTGGATTACCGCCAATGAGAGCCTAGAAAAAATTCTTTATTGTTAGTGTTGATAGAAATAAAATTATTTTTAACATAATTTATTAATAATAAAACAGTTTATATACAATTACTACATTTGATCAGTTATTTGCATGTTTTATCTTTAACAGCTAGCTCGAATTCTTTTTGAACATCAACATCGTTCAAGTTAGCCAATGAAACACTTTCTTCTTTGCCATGATCTTTAACAACAAAAAATTCATTAGGTAGAATTTTGATGGACAAATTCAATTAAAAAAATTACCATATCGGACCCACAATTTTGGTGTCACTCCAGAACATTCTCTTATCAATATCGGCATTTCTGGATTATCATTTTTAATATGAACATATTGTTTCTCAATAAAATTTCTATAAATTTCTGGTTACATAACCTCAAAAATATTAACCTTTTAATGGAACTTACCGTACACCTTCACTACTTTTACCAGTTTGACATAAATGTAATCGCAATTCTTTAATAGTTGCTGGTATTTTAACCAACCGGGATAATGTTAAACGGACCATTTTCTATTATTAATAATTTACCAAAAATTGATCAATTTCACAAACTGATATAGTAAAATTTTATTACTAAAAGTTGGTATCTGTTTTGTTTTTTTCAAATAGCGGCAAATTTGAATAATAATTCCACAATTTATTTCAAACAAGTATAATACAGCCAATTATTAACAATAAACAATAATATTAATAAATTAGACTACTCTAAATAAAAAGATCGATAATAAAATAAATTTGGTGGTTATGGCACCAATTACAATATATTTAAGACAATTTAAATATAGTTTTATCACCTAATTTTATGAGTATCCGATTTATCATGTTGTATTCGTTTAGATTTCGAATGTAATTTTGTAAATAATTTAAACATATCTTTTTCAGGAAATAAAGTACATAATACACCTTCTAATAATACATATAGTAATCTACGATTTAATATTGGCCTTTGGAATAATTCAAAAATTGTAAATAGACCTTTACGTGTTGTTTCTGAACCAATTATATGTTTCAATTCATCAGATAGACATGATAATAATGCTACTTTTGCTGCTATACGTGTACGATTCCGTGTATCTTCATCACGTTGTACCTTTTTCTCATATTTTATACCATTAGGCCAAAATGATTGTCTACAATCAATTAGTAAATTACAACAATTGAGAGTTGAATAAAAAACTTACTTGAAAACGCATAAATAATGTGCCACATTTTTCGGACTAGTTATATAACTAACATAATCTAAAATACGCCGATTAACAATATCACCAAACATTGTACGAACAATTTGTCTTAATAATGTAACAATACGGCGTCGTAACCATTGATTTCGCGATTTCAAATCGAATACTTCATCCATCAATAAAAGCATTATTCTTAATGGAATGTTATCATCAGTCTATATAAATAAAACAAATGATTAAATTAAGTAAAAATTAAAATAGACAAATACCTCTTCTATTGAAGCACCAACTTTACTTGCTTCCGGTAATCGTCCAGGTTTACCATGGAATACTTTTGTTAAACCACCAACAACTTCATCTACAGTATTTATTAATTGTTCTGGCATATTTTTTATAGTTTTCATACCGCTTTTTAATGGATTAACTAGAGTATCAATCTAGAAAAAACGTTCAAATATAAAACAATAAATTCAAAAAAATATATATATAAAACAAATTATTATCTAACAGTGCTTGAAATTGGCCCTCCTGTAGCTCGATCATAATCGCCTTGTTCTAAAAATGTCATTAATAAATCTTGTAAACCATGATGTGTTGATATAACATTAAATTGACAAATTTCATACATATATGAACCTAACATTTTCATACGTCGTTCTAAAACAGCACGGTCCATATTATGGAATGTTTTTTTACCAGGAAATGGGAGTTTTGCCAAATCTGGAAACTATAAAAATTTTATTATAGATTTCAATTAAACAGACTATAATAAAAAGTAACTTTTTCTTTAACTTTCGTGTATAAATCATGGAAATCACTGTAACGTCGATAGATATGCCATTCTTCCAAAAATCCAGTATCATATTGTCGACTGACACGTATCGCATAAATACCAAAAGTTTTACCTTTCTCACAAACAATACCAGTTTCTATAATATTAACATTCAATGTAAAATCGCCAATCTTCAATTTCTCCAAACTCTTCTGCTCTTCTTCATCGGTACTTTCAATTTTAACGAATTCCTCTTTATTCTCAATTTTATTATTAACACCATTTGATGGTTTTGTTGAAAATATAGCAACATCACTAAATGAACGTGCATGTTTTACATTTTTATTAACAGATTCAACTGGTAATAATAAATTTGTGAATTGTGGTTGTATAGTTTGTTCACCGGTATTCATTTCTAAACTTTCATTACTATTCAAACTAATCGCATCTTCTTCTGTTGGATTCTGTGGTAATAAATCTAATTCTTGTAATAATTTAATGTAGGCTTTACTACGTTTAAATGCTGGTAAAAATTCATCATTAGTCTCCATTTTTTCATAAATAGCTTTTTGTATATCATCAAACCATAATTCGCTCGGTTGTTCATTTAAGTTACGTATTTTAAAATATAAACTTTGCAATAAATTCGATTTAATTTGTATTTTCTGTTCATTTTTATCACTCAAATATTGCTCATAAATACTTGATGCTGTTGAACGTATCGCCTCGTATATTTGCCCACTATTATCATTATTACCTTTTATTCGATTTATATGTAGATCAGATAATTGTTGTTCAACTGATATTTTCCAACCTTCAATATTCAAATATAAAAACAAATCCAATTGTTTACCATGACTCGATATATAATCAATAAAATATGATAATGCAACATTATTCTTTAAAATCTGTTGTAAATTCAAATCAATTTTCTTTACATTTTCCAATTGCATCAAATCAATTGTATCGTTATTATCGTCCATTTTTGATAAACGATTATCGATTAATTTCAATACATAAAATAAACTACTCAATTGTTGTTTTATTGATAAATCACTTTCACCACCTGAATCACGTGAACGTAATTGTTGTATTTCTTTATTAACAAGTTCTTTGGTACTTTTCAATTCATCACAGTTATCTGTTAATCGTAATGTTGTTAGAAATATGTCACTTGGCATCGAAGCTTCGCGTAAACACTATAAAATAATTATATGATAACAAATGGTAGATTAATGAAACATTGAAACAATACCAGCCAAATAATGATTTGGTTAATATAATCGGGATCAGATAGCAACGAAAATAGTGGATGAATAACACCATTTGAGAAAATCTCTCTTAATACATATCGTAACGGTTTACATTGGAAATCTTCATCTGGCAGTAGAATATAGAGCAATATTTCAATAATTTCCGATAGAAACTCTAGAAAATTTGTAAACTGATTAAAAATAATACAATTTTTTTTATAAAATTACCTTTTTCTTTGGCATCATCAATACAAATCGTATCTCTACAAATTAAATTATTCTCCATTTGGCATTCTAAATCGAAAAAATGGTCCTCTAATGTTTGAGCTTTCTTCGAATCGCACATATAAAATTTCGAATTACCCACATTCAATTCTTGTTCTATAATTAAAATATTGAATATAATTTCCGGAAAATTTCTCAACAATTTACCTTTACGTAATTCATTCGATTTTCCATGATACCAATTAATATCAGTTTCACTTTTATTACGTTTATGCATTTTTCTCGGTGATACTTTTTGATCACGTAACGGTGATTGTTTTGTCGTTTTAACTTTATCTTGTAATTTCATTTTTGTTCTTGCTTGTTTAAATAAACGCAAATGTGAAGCGGCATCATCTACTAAACGTGTCGTTAAATACGGGATCCAATCAATATCTTTAATACTACAAAGTAAAATTATAATAATTTATAATAAATTCTTTTTTAATTTGATACCGGTTAGAAATATTAATTGCAAAAGTTTGTGCAGTCTTCTTAACTGTTATATCCGTAAATTCTGTATCTCTTGATATTAAATTATACCATGGTTGTATGTAATCTCTAATAATATAGCCCAATATCTCTTGTAAAGAACTATCAATCAATTCACTACCAGTTACTCTACTATCGGTTTTTTGTACTTTTTTGGGACTTGTTAATTGTTTGACAATATAATTTAAACCACCATCATTTAATAAATCAGCTGTTAATGGATTACCAGCACATTGATTATGAAATTTCTCTACATCGCCCTGTTGTAAATATAATAAAGATAACAACCTATAAATATAATAAATTAATTTTTTCTCTATTTTAATCAAAATAAATTTCATACCCCAATAGAAATATGATAAAACTTAAGATAATTGTAAATAACCAAAACGGACCGAATGTTGTAATTAAAAGTAGAACAATTAAACCAATCCATCGCAAATTATTGGTATCCATAACTGAAACAGAAATTTCTATAGAAGACTCCAATGTATCAAAATAATTCTACTCACTGTAATTGAATGGATATAGGCTCTACCGAAACAATTACAATAAATAATTAATCACATGATAATTGTTTATAATTAAAAATAAATAAAATCGACTCATTTTTCCTAAAAAAAAACAAACGACACGAACGACTATCAAGAATTTCGAGGTTAGATAAAGCAAATATTATCGACGATAAACAACAATAGATGACGCTACTCAAGCTTTAAAATAGTTATTTGTTGAAACGACGGATAAGAGATGGCATCAGTTGCGATTTATCAAGCGCTAGATTTGAATTAGGGGTAGTTTTAGGAATCATGCGCTAAAAGTGATAATTTGAAAATCTACCCTTTAATATTGTTGTTTTTTTCTTTGATAAGGTATGAGTTGACAATATGGCGAAATTTATTGCTACTGTTAAAGCAATTATTACACGTATAGTATTTGCGACACATGGCTTTATTGCTATATGGCAAGTGACGATTTTCAAAAAGAATCCATTCTATTGGTATTTGAGTTCGCCGATTTTATTGTTATTTTTCGAAGGAATTTTCACATTGACGATCAAAGAAAATCAAGAGTGGAAATGGTATGTTTTTTCTATATTATTCTTAATAATTTAATAATGCGAAGTTGTTTTATTTATTTATGTTTGGAATTATGTAATATTTCGGGCAATTGCCCAATAATTTCGACTGTTGAATAATTATGCAAAATATAAGTGAATTTTGGCTTTGATTTTCGAAAAAAATTTTTTTCAAATCATATAATAAATCAATTTTTTACGCATAGTTTTTTGAATTTCTAATTCAATTTTAGATTTTATCTCTGTGTCGGAAATGGCATTTTGACAAAATTTGATAATTACTCTATTCTATTTTTTTTGGTCAATTATTATTATCATTATTATTTCAACTATAGTTTTAAGGAGCCAATTTTGAAAATAAACAAGTGATGAATGACTAAAAACAGATAATCAAGTATTATGACGCAGGTAAAGTGGTAAATCCACCCTTATTATCGACGATAATCATCATAACAATACGACTATTCATTTCCGCACAATTTAGAAAATGTATTACTATTATTGTCATTGACAATATATAAAAAGGGGTGTTTCTGTCTGTAAATTGACCCAATTTCGATGATTACCCCAAAAAGCTCGACCTTAATATATAATTTCTTTTTGATTCATAATAACGTCGAGTATATGTATATTTCTAGGTTTTGTCCTTCGGTTTTTTTATATTTGGCAAGTATCGTACCAGCTATATGGCTATTAGAACTGGATAAAGTCGATCGTCGATTAAGGGTGAAAGAGGAAACGTTGAATTTAACACAAACAGCGGCAGCGAATTTAAAAGAAATCAACAATTTGATTGGGGTACTATGAAATGCAGTACAAGCCCTAATAACTAAATGTTCGGAAATGTCTTTTTCTTTTTATTGAAAAAATCCTCATTGATGAGAAATAAAAGAAAAATCGGTTTGTTTCGGCCAAAATCTTAGGAACAGCTCGTGACATTTGTCTATAGCACGGTCTATAAGACCGTGGTCTGTAGTGGACATACATTTTATTGAGGCAAATGGCGTGACGATCGACAAGATAATTTTACGAGAAGAACAAAATGTGTATGACTGTACTGTCTTGGTCCGCAAGCAGGCCGGATCTTAGAATGATTGAGAATGTTTGGCACCTGATAGAGTAAAATTTAAGAAACGTTTCCCAAAGGACTGTTTCAGAAACTAAGAAGTCATTTACTTTTGAATTGTCTCAGTTATTACTGTTATTACTAAGCACTATGCCTGCAGCAGTTGAGGCAGTAATCCGAAGCAAAGGAGGAATGTCACCCCGCCAGTTGTCCGAATATTTAGTTGTCTAAAAATTATGTAGGAATAATTTACTATCTTTATTGATGATAAAGGTCCGAACATTAAGTTGTTGGGGTGCGTAATAATTTTTTTTTTTGAAAACAAGAGCATTTTAGGTTCAAATTAAATTGCCTAAAATTCCATTGAGTACCGAAACATGGATAACTTTAATCGAACAATTTTTAATGTTAATTCTAATAATTGGCAGATGGATGTTGCCAAAAGGCGATCTGACGCGTGACCAATTAAGCCAACTTTTATTAGTTTATATCGGTAATTCTAAGATACATTTGGTTTTTTTTTACTATAATTGATTATAACTTTGGTGTACTTACTTGGTTTCAAGGTACGGCAGCTGATATAATTGAGTTTTTCGATTCATTTAAAGATGATAAAATTGCGAATGAACCGATTTTGGTTTTATTGACATTAGCCATATGGTGGGTTTTCTATTGTTTACAATAAATTGTTTTGTTTCATTTATTTGTTTTTTAAATAAAATTGTTTAATTATATTTATTTGTAGGTCATGGAGTTTGAT